>JAASAY010000482.1:0-30103 GCA_014822085.1 Fusarium stilboides
TTCCCACCCTCCCCTTGTCCCGAAGAGGTCTCAGAAGGTCTAGGCCAAGCACCCGCAGCACCCGCAGCAACCCACCCCACTCAGCTCCGACCAAGCGGGGGATTCGCAGGACGCTTGGTACCTGGATCATTGGTGGACTGTTGCCCTTGTTCAAGGTCCCTTGTGTCTGGCCCCTTGTTGTTTGGTGATCCTGGGAAGTGATCCATGTGGTATTTTATGAATGGGTGGGAACGCCTCATGATGGGATTCTCGGTAGAAACAGAGGATTGTTTCGAGGTTTCGACAAATGAATTGATTCGAGTTCTATATGTATGTACGACATTGCTTCTTTGTTGTTAAATGAGTTGCATACGTAGTCGGCTTTTAATATGTTACAGTGACTGCAACTCTGTTTCCCCTGTCTCCAACTCGTGAATCTTTAATTAAGCCCCCCAATTCTCCTCGAATCCTTGACTGCTACCGCAGTATTGCTGCAGCTACCTAACCAATACCTGTACCTTATCTCTTCAACATGCATCCAACCGACGCCAATGTGCGCCATTTCTAGGTCTCGGCGATACCTTCTCCGCATTGCAGACCGACTAACTTACTGTATGAATTGGCCGGACTGTTACCACAGCACTGAGTGAGAGTCCATCCCATCACCGCCACCAAGAGTTCAGGTTCTGGTTCCTCTTTAAACTGAGAGGGGCACCCTTGTCCTCTTGCCAACACCGAGAGAGCGACCTGACGGGACGCGACACCAGCAGTCGTCATAAACCCTGCGTTACCCACAAATATATTAGATTGGCCATCTTCCTTCCTTGTTCCTCTACCCTCTCAGCCTCTCTTTACTACCTTAGTACCGACCGACCACCGTATCTTACTTACCTTACCTTTCCCACTCAGCGTCTGAGGTGGTCTGCGCTGTTTGTTATATTATTATACGGTCAATCATCTACTAGCCCAGACTATCATCCTTGCCCTGCCCGTCAAGTGCCCTGTGCCACCCCTAGCTAAGCATACAGAGAGGAAACCCAGTCGCCGCCCCGTTTTATCTACCCTTCTAGTGCCCGCCGCACCTCGCTGTGAAACGTCTTGCGCCCCTTTATCACCCATCACGACCCTCGTGTGAGCTGAGGGACCCTTTATCACTCCCAACAAAGGAACGAGGCCGGACTAGTTATTACTGTCTTGGTTGACATCCGACAGTCGATAATCTCCCTCCTCTTGCATTCCTGTCACGCTTGTCACTTGGACGAAAGGGGTCCAGGGGGCTAGTCAAGCAAGTTCCATACCATACCTACCAGGCAGTGTAATCGGCAGAGGAATAAGCCCCAAACAGTCAACGTCTCGGTCGCTCAGGAACGCCTCTGACGAACCTCCAACGACCGGGCCCTTCGGTTTCAGCTTTACGGATACCGTATTCTACTATCGACTATTACTGCCTTTTACGTTGACGTTACCTCTTCCCCTTTGCGGACCGTTCTGGCCACTGCTGGCGTTGGCCTAGTTGTAAAGGCGCCGCGCCTCTTCCGCCAAGAATCACCACCATCTCATCTCATTTACACCGCAACCCTCCCCCAATCTTCGTCTATCGTCTCTCTTCCGTTTTCTTCTCAGTTTCCCCTTCTCGCACTGACATTGCCCCCTTCGGCCCGGCCACTACTCATCTTCTTCTCAATTATCAATCTGCTCATTCTTGGGCTGGGTCCCTTTATCGCAGCTCCCTTCATGTCTTTGTGTCCTCGGGTGTAACATTATCTTCCTTTGTCAAATTTCCATTCCTCATATAGTCGTGCTCGTCGTTTCATACGCACTGTTTCAATTACAAGCCAGCCCAGCGAAGCAAGCGACTCTTATGCCCGGTACGCTGTATTCAAAGCGACGACCACCAACATGTCTCTTCCCGTCGCAATTCAATCCGCCGTCTTCTACATTCTCGCCTGCACACCATGCGCTAAGGTCCGACATCGAAAAAGGGCTCGCGAGCAGTCTAAGAGGGAGCGTGAGGAGAAGGCCAGAGTAGTAGGCGAGCAACCAGATATTTACCAACATCCCTCGCCATTCAACACCAACCCATACTGGCAAGAGGAGATTAGCATGGGACCGGCTTTACCAAAGAAATCAGCCAGCAAAAATTCAAGTCAGCGTGGCCTTACCAGCGCTGGCGGCCAAAGCAGTGCCCTCAGCGTATCCGAACAAACGAACCAAGGCGAAAGCCGCATCAACTTTGGCGCCAGCAATTCCGTCATTGCCGAAGACGACAACCTCTCCGACGACTGGAACCGGCGGCATGGATATCAACGTGAGGACGAGGAGCTATGGGGGCAATGGGGTGGCCAGAAGTTTATGGATGCTATATCAAAAGCACGCAATTCTGCTGGACGATTGATCGACTCTACACTCGGTCTCGAGAAGGAGGTGACCGAACAACAACGACAAGACTTTTACTTTCCCACAAACCCACCCATCAACGAATACCACCCTCCCGTCGTGAGCAGCAAGATCCCTTCGCGAAACGCCCATCAATGGATGCTGCAGCCCCCACCCCCAGCCAAGGTCATGGAGGGCAAAGTGCCCGTTAGCCGGGCTGGGAGCTCAGGAAGCAAGTCGAGCGGTAGGACATTGGTTGGCGAGGATGTGCAACTTGGCCGTCTTGTGCACGAGAAGCTGGTCATGGAGAAGTTGAAGAAGGAGAGCAGCAACCCTACCGAGACCGAACTCATCGAATCCCTCTTCCAAAATCGAACCAACCCAACTCTCGCGATTCAACGAACCCGCAGCCTGTCATTCGAGACATCTGACGACTCACTAGACAGCGGCTTTGCGAAGCGAAACACACGACTACGACCAGTTGCCGCTCCACCAGGATACGATTCTTCAGATGATTCAGATTCCGACACACCCATCCCCTTTTCGCAGAGCGCTATGAACTTGAGCACCCGCCGGACTCCCTCAGGTGCGGGTCACGCCGCGCAACGGCCCAAGCTCGAAACCATCATGAGCACAAGGTCGGCCACAAACACTCGAATGGCCTCAAAGCGATCCAAGCGACAAAAGTCGACCCGATCCAAGAGGCTCTCAGGTGCTGCCTCTCCTGTTGGAGACGACACCGACTAAGTCATAATTGAGTGAAACATGTGCTCAAGACACTATCGAAGCAATGGCAACCCCCACGTGCTCATTATCTTATTACAAGACCGTCCATCCCTGCTGCGTACCCCCTGGCGGTCTTGTTTCCTCCCCCAACCCCCTTGTCTTCCATGTCACCGGCTCCTTCAGCATCATCTTTTCGTTTCTCTTTGGTATATGTTTCAGCTTGGTTTTCCTTATTAGCATTTATATGGGAATGGTTTGGTTTAGCATTGGGCCGCATAGCACTTAGGCGCTGGAGCAGGTTATGGGTTTCTTGTTCTTTTTCTTCTACATAAAAAGGGAGGCGATACGTGCTTTTCAATCGCCAATGGCGTAAATATAAGCTTGCCGCTATATATGGTAGTCCTAAAAGGCAAAATCCTCAGCAAGTTAGAAGGTAGCTGAGATATCGAAAAATAGCAAAATTGGATTACAAAAACCAGTGCCCTTTGTGTCTTAAACGTGACTAGCTGTATTGCTAAAGTCAAGCTGCCTTTTAATGTCATTATAGTGTTGTGTTGATCGGTTTACTTTTGGGTATCCTGCCATGATGTTTGTCCATCTCCCAAACGCCAGCCATGCAGTACGTTTCTCGTGCTATCCATTGTCTCGTTCAACTTGTTATAGGTGCATGCCTCCCTCGTCATCCTCTGTTCCTAGATCCCTCATCCGTTCCTCCAACGCTCTTCGAAGTTGTTCGTCGCTCAGACTTCCACCTTCAGGACGGCCCGCCTGGCGATCCAAGTGTACCTCTCCGTTTCGAATTGTCCCCGTCTGAAACGTACCGTCGTTCCATGCATCATGTCGACTCTCAGCCTCAGGTGCCGCAGCATTCGTCTGTGCGTCCCCGTTGACAGGAACCTCCTCATCGTTCTTGCCCGTGACTTCATCCCGGCTCTGGAACTCTGTCCAGCTGAGTCCACGCTCCTCCACCTCTGCACGAATAAGGGCGATGCGCTCGGCCATGCGGTCGATGACGGCTTCGTTTTCGCGGATGGCGTCGATGCAGTCCTGGTCGGGTTCTGAAGCTTCGCCGGAGGGAGCGGTCTCTGTGCCTTCAGCGAAGGGCTTGAGTTGATCGTTGGAGTATTGGAGATGGGCGATTGAGTTGCGGATTTCGAGGACTTTGAGGTGTAGCATGCCTACGGATAGGTCTTTGAGGGCGGCGGCGAAGCGCGCGGGGGCGATGGGCCGTGTGTCGGCGGATGTAGATGTGGAAGACATAGTGGCGATACTATGAGTGTGCTTGGGAAATTCGGTATATGTAGTCACGATCTCGCGAACGGGCGTCGAGAGAAAGTTGTGAGTTGGAGATAGATCATAGCTTCAACTGAAGACCGCGGGGCAGTCGTTAAGGTAATGGTGGGGTCCAGGCTTCCAGCTGGCGCACGTTGAATGGTAAGGTACGTACCCTTATTCCCGGTGATCCCTGGACTGCCGTGTCCAAAATTGTCGGCTTCATGGATCCAAATTAATTCATGCACTAAAACCCCCCATCATACCATCATTGTTCCCCTCATCGTGGCTCTTCTGGTCTTTCTCGAGCCAGTGGCTCTCTAGAGCGCATCCTGCGCATTCATTCATTCACAATGAGTCTCTTCGCGTGCCCCAATTCCTCAAGGGTGCTGTTGAGGTCTGCCCTGCAAAGGGTAGCCTCAAAGGCGTCAACTCAGCCGTTTGCGCCAACAAGATGGATCTCTGGCTGTGCGTCCAGGAATCGACATGGCCTTTTGTCATCGAATATGAACTGCCGAAATACCGCCTTGGTAAACAGCCATACTCCGTACGAGACCCGACGAACGATATTCTTCGATAAGACGATTCGTAATTATGAGGACCTGCCAAGAGACTACCGAGACCAGGCCGGGCTTCAGTTCAGGAATAACGACTTGACTGAGGCGGAGGTGCAAAAAATATTTGGAAAGGGCATCAATGCCAAGAGGGCGAACCAATTGCTACGGATCATTCACGGCCGCCGGGTTGCCGGCACCCTCCAAGATCCAGCCTTTGCCATTCATACATCATCGTTCACCAAGGACCAAATGGCCAAGGGACTTGAGTATTTACGAAGGTCATCACCCGTTGACGAGGTTATGAATGCGGGACTTCGAGCTGAGGATGAACTTGCGCAAATGGAAGCCGAACAAGAGGCCGCTGAGAAGAAAAAGAAGGCAAAGCAGGCAGCTAAGAAGGGCGAAGGAGAGGCAGAGGCAGAGGCAGAGGCGCCACCCACTCCGGCATATACGCCCGATCCTGTTTACGGTCATAGCAAGCTTGATGAGATTCGTGCGGAGAATGTTGCCAAGCGCAAGGCTAGAGAGGCTGTTGAGGAGGAAGCTCGCCTGGCTGCTGAGGCAAGGGGAGAAGTGAACTCTGGCACTCTGGCTAACCTTGACCACAAGGCAGAGCGTCAGATCGCCAACCCCAAGATTGCCGAGTACTACAAGGACGCACAGTCTGACCTTGAAGCGCCTGTGCAGCTCAAGTCTTGGGAGCGTATTCTGCCCTCGGCTGTTGTTGTTACTCTGGTTGTTGGCTTTCTCGCTGCTGTCGCTACGGTATATGAGGAGCCTGCCCCTAGGTACCGTGTGTTCCCTGACATCTCGACCGCGCATGCGACCATCGGAACTATCATCGCAATCAACGTTCTCGTCTGGGCAGCTTGGAAGGTACCTCCCCTGTGGAAGATTTTCAACCGCTACATGATCATCGCCGTTGGCGCTGTCAAGCCTATTTCTATGTTCACCGCGCCCTTCTCCCACCAAGGGATTGGCCATTTGGTCATCAACATGTTGCCCCTCTTCTTCGTCGGCAGAGCTCTCCACGACGAGATTGGCCGAGCCGATTTCCTCACCCTCTACACGGGCTGTGGTGCTATCAGTTTCGTGGGTAGCGTTGCCACTTACACTCTGCGAGGCATGTTGGGTGTAACAACCTTAGGTGCCTCGGCAGCGACGTTGGGTGTATGTGCCGCATACTTTTGGAGCCACCGCCTTGATGGCTTCAGGTTCTTTGGCCTGCCACAAGATGGTGTGCCTGGCGTTATCTTCCTGGCGCTCATGTTCGTGCCGCAGCTTGCCGCCTTTGGCAAGACGATGAAGTTCAGGATCGACATTGCATCGCACCTGTTTGGTCTCCTAACGGGTGTTTTGGGAATTGAGCTCATCAACCGATCTAAGGAGACCCATGATAAGAAGGTGATCGCGGTATTTGAGAATCAAAGCCAGGCTGCGAGACTGCCTCGATATGAAGAGTTGGCCAATGGCCCAACTAAGACGAGTTAAGACTTGTACGGACAAATGTACTATATTATGCACAGTTCTTGACATACCCTAGATTTACATGTACTATTGAACCAATTCGCTACTTCTCAGCCGCCTTCACGTTATTTGAATGTGTATCATCGAATGCTCTTCATCCAATTTATACCGAATACTCGGGAGATCGCGCCAGGGTGACGCGTGGGTCACGCGCTTATCGCGTCTAATAGCTAGCCGTGTGTCCGCACGGAAGCGTGCCAAGTTCCCACTTGTGGAGTGTGTGGAGTTCAAGGTTCAGGGCCCCAGGAGTCAAGTGTGGCACGTCTCTCTGGCAACCGATGAGGATCACCGGATTATCGGTCTTGATGCCACGTTGTGAATTATGCATTTGGTGTTTGATGTTTGATTCCGGAGAGCGTTTGCTCTGGGTCTGCTTTGTCTGGTAACGATTGGCTTATGGCTTGACTGTGGATCGTGTTGCCGGGCCTCTTGAAACTTGTAGATTAGCAGCTGACAGCACAAGAACTCAACGTTGTTACGATACTCAATACGCACACGTTGAAGCTTGTGCAAGACTCCCTTTTGGTTCTTCGAATGACTATAAAAACTAATGATGTTGTATTTGACACCGTGGCGGACTGTTGGTGAATGGCGTCCGCCTGGTGGGTAGTAAGACCAGAACAACTCTGTGGTGCACTTGATATGAGCTTGTTAACTATTTGACAACTGGCTAGCCTCGGGGGGACACAAGACTTCAGATACGACATCACCTAGCTATCGATTCTGTTTATGCTAAAATATCTACTAGAATATAATAGCTCCAGTAATACGCTAAGTATTAGAGTAAGCTTTTGCGATTCTTAGAATATATATTATGCGAGAAATATTTTTCTTTGCTATTATTATAGCTTGAAGTTACTCAGGCTAGAAGCTCGCGTCTGATGTTTTGTGTCACCCATAGGCTGGCTTATTTCGTTGTCAATGGGTTTGCACGCCTTACCAGTTGTTTATTTCATAAAACCGCATCTTTAATGCGCCAGGGCCAGATCATTTAATGGGCGTTGACCTCTAGTGGCAGTGGCGGAAATTACATGCACGTAATCAAAGCGCGTATGCCGGTTTAGGAAAGACGAACGCCAGCTCCCATAAATGGATACACGATTTAAAAAAGATGAGCAACAGGAGATGCAAATGCAATAACACATGGTGCACAAACTTGTTGTGTTTGTTTGCCAGTGACGTGCAGCGTTAGGACGATATTGCTTTTCAGATGAACACGGGAGCCGGAATAGACAGGATAGAATGAGCCAATCAGTGGTGTGGGAGTTGCACAATTGGCAGCCACACTGCATGCAGTCTAAAGTGAATCATAGCATACCACCCTCTCGGTAAGGGAAGGATGGATATGAGGGCCCCGGCATTAGTCAAAAACTCGATGTGTGGTGCTGACGTCTGGTGCAAATATCTCAGCACTTATCAACATAGTGTCTTTGTATCAATTTAGGTTTAAAGGTTCTTTGAACTTTGAAGACACAAACTGTTTGTAAGAATTGTCTGTTAGTCATTTGCTATATTAAACCTGGCCTCATGCAGGTTGTGTGCCTGCAGTATCCTCTAGCCTATCATTACTGTCACAACACTTGGCATCATCCAGGGTCAGCTTAGATGACAACAGACAAGGCAGGGCATAATCTCACAGCCTCTGACTGATGTCACAATTCTCGTGTATACCTATGAGCAGTTCCCATCCGCCGACCACAACAAGACCACCATGTAAACATCAACAAACCAAAACATATCACCCTAACCCCAACTTGATCATATCAGCCACAGCCCCAGATAATTGGCCCCCGAAAGGCCGGCTTCTTCAAGACGCCCCCCCTGGGCCGTCATCCCCACTGTGACAAGGGACCTTTGCCGCGATCCATTCCCATCTGCGGTCTTTTCGTCGTTAACTGTGGCTTGTGGTTAGCGAAAACGCTAATTCAAGACTCGGAGCCCTGCTTCTGCTCCATCAGATTGGGATCCATCCTGCCCTGTTGTTACGCTACGCTACCTGCACTGCATACAAAGAAGGCAAGGGCTTTGCTTTGGCTCCAGCTGCGCTTTGCATTGCAGCAGACCTTGACGCAGACGCTGCTACACGCTACTCCCCGAAACCCGCTTTCCGATCTGGACCTGCAACACTTCCGTCATTCCCCCGACTTTGCCTCGCCCTGCCCTGCCTTGTCTTGACTCTTCAACTCACACTTTCTCTTTCTTCTTTTTGTTTATGCCCTCGAAATAACCGCGATTCTTTGTCCTTTAACCAAACAATAACTGCCCGCTTCGACTTGATACCTGCACTTTCCCGTGCACTTTCATCCCAGCCCAACTACAAAGACACCGGCCCTGCGACTTACCTTTTTTCTGCGCGATGAGGTAGAATTAGAGCAAGCACACGCCTCCTTTGCCCTTTTCCTCCTTTAAACTCTAGCCTCGCGCTTGCTCCTCGCTTCTTACCTCCTACATCTCCGTCACGAGGAGCAAACTCAGTCCACGATGAGCCCATCAAGCCCTATATCTTCCGTTTCTGATGCGGAGAACTCAACACTCTCGTCGCCGCTCTCCAACCTCTCCAAAACACCATCCCTGCCTTCGTCACCCGATATGCCCGACCCGACTAAGCGCTATCCTTCACCGTCAACAACAGCATCGGGCCCTCACTCTCCCGCAAAGACATGCGAATCTGAAGATGAAAGTGTCATCAAAGTTAACGATGCCCCCGCCTCAGGCCCTCCGCCTGCCAAGAAGCGCCGTATCTCGCCCCCGAAAGAACGTACCACCGAGTACTTGGATCTTATGAAGCCTGAGGAGGAACTTACCGCCGAGGATCGTTGTCAAATGGAGAGGCTTTTCACTGCGCTGCGCAAGAAAAAGAAGATTGTCGTCATCGCTGGTGCTGGCATTTCTGTTTCAGCCGGGATTCCTGACTTCCGTTCATCCACCGGCTTATTCGCAACTGTCAAAAGTCAACATAACCTCAAGGGTTCTGGCAAACACTTGTTCGATGCTTCGGTCTACAAACACGATTCAACTACCCAATCTTTCCACGCCATGGTCAGAGAAATGGCCGCAATGACGAAGAATGCGAAGCCCACCCCCTTTCACCACCTACTAGCATCATTGGCACAGGAAGGCCGGTTATTGCGCCTTTATTCTCAAAATATTGATGGAATAGACACGTCGATGAAGCCTCTGTCTACTAATGTTCCTCTTAACCCCAAAGGCCCGTGGCCGGTCACAGTTCAGCTGCACGGCGGTCTCGAAAAAATGGTTTGCACCAAATGCAGTAGTCTCCAAGACTTCAATGGCGAGGTTTTTGACGGCCCAGAGGCCCCACTTTGCGGGACATGCAAGGACCTTGACGAAGTTCGAACGGCTCATGCCGGAAAGCGAAGCCATGGCATCGGCAGACTACGACCGCGATTTGTGCTCTACAATGAGTACAACCCAGATGAAGAAGCCATCGGAAATGTTTCAAGTGCGGATCTCAAGGCGCGCCCGGATGCTGTTCTGGTCGTCGGTACGACGCTAAAGGTTCCCGGAACTCGTAGGCTTGTCAGAGAGCTCTGCCAAGTTACCCGAGGACGCAAAAATGGTATTGCTGTTTGGATCAACGTAGACAATGAGCCCAAGGGCGTTGATCTGAAGAATTGCTGGGACATTGTGGTACGATCAAAGTGCGATAGCGTTGCTCGATTAGCGGCTCTTCCTCCATGGGATGTTCCTATTGGCGAAAATTACTTGGTATCAAAGGAAGAGGATCTCGAGAGCCAAGAGCGTCGTAGCAAGACGACTTTTGCTGTCAACATTCCCTCAAGCTCGGCCTCGACACATTCTGATGTTGAGGATCAGGATACTGCCAAGCCAAAGCAGGTCAAACAGGCACAGGGAATTCCGACTCCCAACGCAAGCCCCAAAATCTCGCCAGCCAAGAGGCCTGCGAAAACGAGGCAGAGCAAGATTTCTTTTGGTGGCAATCAGTCTGTGCCAGCTGACCAACTCGCCACGGCCCCCAAGTCCCGCGGACGAAAGAGAAAAGCTCCAGACAACAAGCCTCGCGAAACAATACGACTCAAAGCAGTCAAAAATGTTGCAAACACGGACAAGGCGACAAACCCTGCACCAGCTAATTCTAAAAAACGAAATGCGCGAGGCAATGAGAAGCCTGATTCCACTCTACCCCCTCTACGCCCCCAGCGCAGGGAATCAAACGAATTTTCCTATACACGCGAGTCAAACGAGAGAAGCGAAGATTATAGCTCCGGTCCTCTTTCATCTCCGATCGCGACAACGAAGACGCGAAAGTGGGAGGGGACAATCTCACCACCATCTCATCCTAGAGGGTTGGGCTTTGTAATTGATTAGAAGGGAACAAAGCAAGGTTGATTACTTGGGCAGTAGAAGGGAGCTGCGTATAGCTCACGTTATGTTCTTGGCATTCTTTGGCATTCTTTGGCATTCACGGAGTACGGGGCTGGTTGATACCAATTTAAATGATACAAGCTGCTATCGCTGGGATCGACGTCAAAGACAGCGCTTGATGTATATTATCATTGGGAGACGTTTATTTGATTCTGGAGGCAAGGTTTGTTAACAGGCCGAGGCAAGGTGCCCGGTTCGGTCTTGTGGAATAGAGGCGTTATAAGGAATTGATCCTGTAGCTTGACAGCCAGGGTCACTTAGAAGCGATGAGAGACGTGTTTAAATCCAAATAATAATGCTGTATCATCATAGAAAAGAGTAATATTGTCATCGTAGTGAAACTATTCGTAGCTAAGACTCCAAAGCGTATTCCTGGGTATCATATCCTTGAGCGCCATCCTCCATTGTCCATTATCAAAGCAAGCCAGCCTGTCCCAAAACCCGTACTGTAGCCCAGGTCGGTCGCTTTACTGAATGTGCACTTCAATCGTGTCCATGTCCTCAATCTCGGCTTGCTCCATCTCGATGTGTTCCTCAAGACGCTCACCATCCCACCACAGGGACACCTCCTTATCACTGCCAATCTGGCGCTGCTGGCGGAAACATGTAATGATCGTCTCGGCAGTCGTCCTTGGTCGTACTGTACATGAGAAGGGCTCCATGTCTCGTCCCTTGAGCACGACCTTGAATCTCTCGTCCTCCACTGGGCCCTCGTCCTCATCTTCGTCGTCAGATAGTTCGCCGGCATCGCGCCTTCGGCGGAGTTCTTCGTTGCGCTCCATCTCCTGGAAGAGGTCTGGAGTCCAGGCCTCCATGTGCACCACGGTTCGGTTGTCTGTGAAGCCTGCGGAGCCCAGTCCATCGGCTTCTACACGCCCGTCGCCGGCTGGGCGAATGCCCAAGCTGATGAGAGTTGAGGCGTTGTAGACTCTCTTCCTGCGCCATGTAAGGATCACATCGTCAGCGCTGAGAGACAGGCCCTTCTTCCACTGGTGTTTAATCCAGGCTTCGCGGGCGATACGGAGGGATTTGGTGAAAAGATATCTCATTTTCAGGGCGCTGGCACCTGGAATCTCACTCGAGACCATAATCTCGATTGTTTCCTTCTTCTGCTCCCCGGCTGAGTTGGCCTCTAGGAGGGCCCGCTGTCGAGCGCGCTCTTGCTCAGCTTTGCGAATGTATTCTGCGAATTCATCCTCCTCCGCTAGTGGTGGTGGTGGTGGTGTAGGCTCCTTGGAAGAAGGTTTCGTTGAGGTACGATCGATTAGTTCGATGCTGCTGCTTCGCCGCTTCACTGGTTGAGTAGCCGGAGGCTTTGTGGTAACAGCACCCGAATCAGAATCAGAGTCAGAGTCGATCGTAATGGGCTCAGCGACCTTCGGTGTCGCCTTTTCCATTTTGGGCGCTCGGCTTGGAGTGAGAATATTGGGATTCGGGCCCAATCGTCGAGTTGGCGAAGCGTCCGGAAAAGGGTCGTTGTCGATGTCAAGCTGGCCACTCAGGATTGGCTTCTGAGAGGAGCTTGAACTGAGTCTTGATCGCTTCGAGGGAGGAGGAGTGACGAGTTCACTGGGAGAGTTAGCAGACGACTTTGAGTCGTATTGTGGACACGCGAACCTATTGCGATCAACTCTGTCTTGTGTCGAAGGCTGATCCAGAGCTGGGGTTTCGTTGCTAGGACGAATAGGTGAAGACTGAAGCTCAACATTCTTAACATCAGAATCTTGGCCACTTAAAGTGTCGTGATTCACGTCCTCGGAGTCCTCTCGCGATCGCTTGTCTCCTACAGCCCCATGTCGACGACGCTCCGCTTCCAGCTCAGCCGCTCGATGCCTCTTCAAGCGCCTCTCTCGGTCAGCTGCCATGATAGGCGCCATCTCCTTTGCACGGCGAAACAGAGCAAGATCATCGTCATCGCTATCTTTGGAATCCTCGGGTTGGGTAGGCTTGGGCGCAGCCCTGCGCAACGCGGTGGGTTTGAACGGCAGCTTCTTCATGCTTTCGGCGCAGAGACTCTCGTTAGCTTGCACAGGATAAAATGATAGCAAGGTGTTGTTTCTTCGCTCTATGGTTACAGAGCACAAGAAGCGACAGATGCGCAAAGCAGATCACGCTGGTGATTAAATGTGATAAAAGACAAACGAAAGTTGCGATTGTACAAACGGCGCGATGCACTTTACGCGCTTGTTTGTGGCGGGTGGGATGGTGGATATTTTGGGAGGTTGACCAGGCGAGAAATGGGGACCTGGGCCCCTAAAATACCACCCGCTAGGAGTCGCTATAACGGGTTGTTAGGCGACCTCACAGCGGACGAGATGACCCACAGTGCGAAAAGGCGGGCAATCCGTCCAGCCTTAACAGCATAACGAGGCATCAATCTTTGGGGGAGGCTAGACGAAACAACTCCACACGCCCAAGATCCAATATCATCAACCACGAACGGCTCAACCACTCGCACCGCCCAGCCTCAAGAACAAACCCAGTTGCGACTATGGAGAACGGCAACATTTCTCAGGGCGAGGGCAAGGACCCTTCAAGCTTCCTCGGCGACATCATCGGCAACCCTGTCACTGTCAAGCTCAACTCAGGCGTCGTCTACAAGGGTGAGTCTTGACGTCTTTCACTCTCACTCATCGACATCACGATGCAGTTGAGCATCTGACATATGATGATACACTGAAGAGATAAGAACTAACAGCAAAAGGCGAGCTTCAATCGGTGGACGGTTACATGAACATTGCGTTGGAAAAGACAGCCGAGTATATCAACGGTCAGAAGCGCAGGGAATACGGTGACGCCTTTGTGAGAGGAAACAATGGTAAGTGTCACGTTCTTCTATCGTGTCAAATTTATACTAATGAATGGTTATAGTCATGTATATCTCAGCAGACTCATGAACGCTTAACGCATAATGAAAACCGACTTGACCTTCACTTCCAAACTCATCCAAGTCTAATAACTTATCTGTTCAAGAGCCTTCAGGACCATCCAAACGTGAAACCCAAACAAAGAAAGTACATCCATGGACCTCGATCTCACCCTTTTCGTTGAACTTGCCACCGCCCTCGTTGACAATCTTATTGAACTTCTCCCTGAACAGTCGACGCTCCTCTCCTTGCCGGATCGCATTCCAGCTGAGCGTGTTCAGTCTATCCCACAACGCTTCAGGGCTCAACCACACCGACCATTTTATCTTGTCTGTCTCGATGGGTGTGGAGAAGAGCGGCTTGTCGACCTCAGCTTGGCGTTCGAGGACCTGTTTCCAGAGCAAGTCTCGGAAGCGAGGCTCCGTGTCCGACTTCTCGTTGAAGTTGAGCTCGCCTAGCTCGTGCTCCCATTCAGTAGAGGCGGGCCAGGTCTTGGGGCGGTTGTCTTGTGGTCATGGTCAGCCTTTGGACAGGTTTTGAGAGTTAATGGTATCCAGGGGTGCAATTACAATCTTCAGCGTTCCATATCAACCCAAGTTTGGTGCCAGGCTTAAGAACTCGATGGATCTCCTTGAGGGACTCCTCCCTTGCGAACCTTGATCAAATGTGATCAGAGCCAATCCCTTACCTCAAGCTTGTGACTTACCAGTGAAATGCCTTAGAAACGTCAGTCTGATCCCTTGCTAACTAAAGTCTTACTAGGACTTCATTTAGGACATATAGCTTACCTGAGCCACGATACAACCATCTGCCCACCCATCTCTCACGTGTTTCATATCAGCCGCCGTCCCAGGTCGAACGTCCACTTTGGGGAGCTGCTTTGCCGCGAGATTGTTCCGCATCGAGTCCAATGGCTCTACAGCGATAATCTCGTACCCCTCCGGCCTGGCAGCCAGAACCTCAGTGAACTTGCCAGTGCCGGCTGCTAGGTCTAGGACCCGACGACCAGGCTGACCCTCGAGACCAAGATGTTCAAGAAGACTACTGACAGCAGCAGGGGGGTAGGAAGGCCGGTGCGTGTCATAAGATTGCGCATTGTCAAAACCCTTACTGGCAACATCATGTACAATTTGAGAGGCCATCTTATAGGTTCTGGATCTACAAATCAAGCACTTGTATCTTCACGTTTTATTGGTCAATTTGCTGTTGGTCTGTTAGAGAGCTGCTCAGATAGAGAAGTGTAGAAAGAAGAAGAAGAAGAGAAACAGCAATATCGAACGGGACATCGAGGCCTTTTATACGTAGGTAGACAGACTGTCGTCTTCCCCGCGCTGCAGACCCATTGAATGCCAAGTCCCCCATGTTAGTAGCGATGGTGTGATGGCACTTAAATCTAGCACCGACATCGTGAAAGACTCCGGATCGGAGACGGCCCGACGGATTTACAGCGGAAATCAACGGCACTTGGAAACAACACTTGATATCAATGCCAGGCCAAAAACATACTTGCAAGAAGACCGTGATGGATTTGCTAATTTCCTGACGGTCTCAACATTAATCGCCTTGTCTCCTATCTAAGGGCCTTTGGCAATTTTGTTCGATTTGGGCTCGTAGCCGACTGACCAACCATTCGTTGTTGAGTGATAATTCCTTGAGTATATGAAATGTCTGTTGTGTGTTCTGGAGGCTCCTGTCGAAAGCTGCTTGGGTATTCTATCCTTCCGAGCGTCGTCTTGTCCAGATGCCGTACGTTACTCTCCTGCTCTGCGTCGTCGGAAGCATAGTCTGAAACTGAGTGTCCTCGATCTTTATCATGAGTGTGTGAAACTTCAGCCTTGATGCTTGCGGCTAGACATTCTGATGATCTAAGATCAATCATTCTCCCCTTTCCCTTTGATATCTCTATGCGTCGACCAACTAGTGTTGCTCCTGGTGTGAGTTGACAGGACTCGGGCGAATTAGGCCGGGAGATCCAAATGCCCTCCACCTCGACGCCGCTCTGAATTGCACGAATGCCAAAAGGGATCTCGGGGGCTCGCACATTATCGATACCGCAGTGTGACATGAGCGAGACTCGTGCGCGCTTCTCCTCATCGATGATTTCGAGGCGTCGCATAGCGCGGTTGGACCACCTTAACTTGACGAGTCCGATGGCAAAAACAAGAACGATACAACATCCGAGGATCTGGAGATTTGATAGTTAGTTCTTGGTACATGCAGTCTTAGTGGTAGGGTTGGAGAACAGGAAACGAGAGTAACTCTGCTGTATACATACAAAGGTCATCTCCTGCCAAAGGTCCCAGTCTATGAAGAAAACGGCCATGTTGAGATCTGGTGTTGTAGTGAAGCCTATAAAGTTCCAAAGAAAGAGAGTAGTTCAACTTTTCAAAAACATCTGGCTCGCTGTGAGGTTGAGCAGCACCAAAATTGTAACATGACAATCCAGGTTCCAAAAATGGGAGCAAACGATGGGAGATGCGCAGTAGGAGAACAAAATAGGAGAATCAACAACAAGCCCAAACCGTGAATACGATATCTCGAGGTAAGCACGTGGTATACCTACCCGTTTTCCTTAAAAGCGCAAGAACGATGAATGATCTGGAAGTTGCGTTGACGTCTGCAGGCAGGTGCGGATTGCCCACGCCAGTGTCACTCGGGAAATGGCATTGACAGGTTCGTCCATTGGGGTATCTATAAATGCCTTGATTTTAACTCGCATTGACCAAACGGAACACAGAAATATCATTCATAGAGGGAGAGAAGCAAAGCCATGTTCGCGGAAGATGCATGCTCAATACGAGACCAAGACGCGAACCTGCATTAGGTGCGGAAGCATCCACCTGACAGTAAGTTATCGTTAACTCGGATTGGATGGAAATAATATAGCAAATCACACAAGTATCCAGGAACTGGCTTGGTATTGGAAGCTGTTTGTCTCTTTCCCCGTTTGTTCAGGTGTGCTAACAATGGATGTAAGTAGGAAGATTCTATCCAATTAGAAGCAAAACTACTACTAAGCACAGTTGAATCAACCATCAAATCCAACTAGCAAACAACGTTTCATTTCAGCAAGCACTGACCATAAGAGTCAGTACGAATCATTTCATCTCATCTCATCTCAAGTGCACGTTATGGACGTATTGAAACATGTTTCGGGTAGTAACAGATCCCGACTAGATACGTACCGAGATTTGGTGCAACGAGACGAGCCGCGGCGTTGTCTCTCCTACAATTCAAGTGGACAAATTCTCATAGACTTCCCGTCTCTGGTCCAAGAACCAAGGCACGTTCTTACTGTACAAGGACTAAAAGGAAGAAAAGACCACCAAAGTTTAAACTCGCCCAATAACGGTCTTACTGAATCATGTTACCAGTCGGAGTCGGGCGTTTTCCAAACCCGGGACTTAACATCGGCCGGGCGACTCCGATACAAGACCGGATCGGCGGGTCGGGCCCTATCTAGGACAGCTTCCACGAATCGATCCACTCGTTCGGATAACCCGGAGTTTGCAGTTTACCACAGCAGCTGAGCTGTAATGACGGTTTATCTCTAGAGTCCGGTTCTATTCCGTCTGTATGCAAGAATTAATTCCGTCCAACCAGAAGGGAAAAAAGAGAGAGTCTTGACATCAAGACATGGCTTTAGTGACCCCCAACTTGGAATCAATGAGCCTTTGAAACCAAGTCTTGGCCGGATTTGTCTTGGCAGAGGTCGTCGACCCTGAATCAGGGAACCATCACCAAGTCGTCATAGGAAGCATCAAACCCAACACCAACATTAACCTTCCCATCCTTTTTCAAGGAGGTTATCCTGGAAAACGGATTCCCGACCCCAGCACCCGCAGGGTAACCAAGCCTGGGACAGATGCCGCGCCGGGTTAATCACAGACATGATTGCCCTTTTTGTGAGTCTGCCTTGGTCGGCGAGGTGTCGATCAGGATGCCGTCCCATGCGTGGCCGATCTATACTGTCCGTACGCACCAGATCTTGCTATCTGAACACAGTGTTTTTGGTAGGAGATTATCAGGACCGTCGAAAAGGGTAGCCGCCCGGATCTTGCTTGTTGCGATATGTTATGCGCTGATTTGGAAGTGTGTGTCTGCCATGCCAATGGGATCGTTGTAGGATGATGGACCCGATGACGGTAAGCGTTTCCCCTTCTAGTCTTGGCAATACTTGGTGTCAATCAAGTCCCCGAACCTGGGGCCGAAGTTGGGACCTGACCCTAGTGCTGTGCTGTACTGCGCTGATCTGCTGGGCGATGCTCGGCTGACATGCAGTTTGTGAGATGGCTGTGTAGGAGATACGCGGCATTGCAGCGGTACATGTGTGCAGATTCTGGTAAGAATGGTAGGTAATGCTTAGCTAGTGCAGATGGTTGAGCTTGTTTTGTCTTGACTTGGCTTGTTTGTATGTCTGTATCATCCATCAATAGATATCAGTTCGTCTATCTGATACAAAGCCTTTGGCCTATTACACCCTGTCTCACCCCTACACATTGTGGGCTTTCTCAATCGGTCCATTCTTGACTCTTGCTTCCCTCCCCAATTGCTTCTTTCACACCCTCTCAACAGCCAGAATTTGACCCGACTTGGTGGTGCCACGCACACACGTATTCGTTTATCCACACATTCTCACAACCCTTCCACTGTAGTCGCCAAGTCTCACCTCTTTTCATCCACTGAAAGTTCTTAGCATCGATCCACTAACAGCGGTTTTTATGTTTCTTTTTTCCTTCCTTTCCTAGTCGTCTCTAGTTGAACAAGCCCCAATCAATCCCCAATCCCGTCCTGACTTCCCGCTCTCCCCGTCGTGGTCCCCGGCTCTTTAAAGTCAATTGACTTAAACATCGACTGCCCCCAATCCCTTCCTGCCTTCCTTTTACTGCCTTCCTTCCATATTTCCTATTTCGCGTACTGGAGTATATCGTATACGACTACCTACTTCACTTGACCCGCTACCTGGACTGTTTCTCTCGACAACCTCGTCTTCATACACCAGCAACCAAAACATTCATCCCTTTACAGTAGCGTCCACCGCTTTTCCTTCGCCATGCCTATTCGCAACCCTTTCGCCCGTCGCCCTGGCAGCGTCGTCGTTCAAGATGAGAACCAGCGCCCTGATTCGACCCCGGGTTTTGAGAAGGTCGATACTGTCGGTTCCAAGTCAACACCTGTTTTGAGTATTCGAAGCCAAGGTCGCGATAATGGCGAGTACAAGATGAGCGGTATGTCTAAGGGTCTCATGTCGCATGTCGTCCTTCATGTCCTCCCCTCCAACTCCTATGGTGGGGGCAAGTCATGAAGCGGCGCATCCGGCATTTTGTCACAAGACCAGTGGAACTTGGCTAATTCCTGTCTTTACGCAACAGTCGTCAATGATAGTGGCGTTTATCTTCCTGTAAGTCAATCTTTAGCCTAACGCGCAAGGCGTCAAGTTCAAAACTAACGGTCGCATAGCCATCACCCACCGAGGAAAAGGGCCAGTGGCCGCGGAAGTACCTTACAACCCGCAACTCGACAGACACCCGCAGTAGCTTTGGTGATATCGAGCATTTCTCTATCTCCCGAGAGTCTTTCGATTCTTACCGTCGATCATTTGTACGTGCTTTCCTTTTTCTTACATGCCTCTCAAAGCAAAAGCCCATAGGGCTGTTGCTTCGGTGGCTTAGCATTTGATCAACGTACGACTAACACTCGGGCGTCAGGACATTTCTGCGCGATCACCCATGCCCAACTCCGATTTCCCTGCGCGCCAGAGTCTTGATTCCGCTCGTCTTCCCCGTCTCCCCAGGTCCGCGGTCGAGCGATCATTTGAGCAGCCGCCAACCGCCGAGGAACGTTTCGAAGATGTTGGATTGGATGACCACAAGCAGCAGCAACAGCAGCTGCCGCCGCCGCCGCCTCAGGCGCAGCCCCAGAAGCGCGGCTTCTTTTCCAAATTCTCTGACTCTCGCGACAAGGACACCTCGAGCAACCCTTCCGTTTCCCGTTTCCTCATGCACGGTCGCAAGAGGGCTCAGAGCGGCCAAGGTTCAGAGCTCACCCCCATGGACAACGCGCCGCCCAAGGTAACTGTGTCGCCCGAGGGCCAGGAGATGCAATAAAATCAACAACCAATAATTTTGCCCTTCTACGTTGTATTAGAGATACCTGGAGTTTTCGTTTTATATTCTCGGCGTTTTCGGTTAACCTGGTCGGAATAATGCTAGAGACGCATTCGCTACGAGACTATGCTGGGTACACCTCATTAACAGAATTGAGGATTTGGATGAATTACACGGGGACCGCCTGCGGGCCGAGCAGAGTATTGAAACGCTCGAGATGGAAGCACAATATGTGGTAAAGGGTCATGTCCTTCAAGGAGAGGACTAAATATGAGCTACATAATGGTAATGAGAAGACTTATGTTTCACCGTGCATCAAACTCACGATTCTGTGGTCATTGTCTTTTTTTTTTTTTTTTTGGGCTGAAGAGTATGATAATAGGGCGGGTTTCACCAATCAGCCTTTTGAGCCGCTGAGGCCTTGACTCAAGTGGAGAAGATGAGCATGACATGCGTTGGACCGAGCCTGATCGCATTCGCAGGCCTCGTTTAAATCAACATAACATACAGCGAAACTCTATCAATAGATGAAACGCAACCGCGGTTAAGCACCATAGGATATAGGTGCTAATAATTACGGCCGATGACGGAGATAGTATGGGCAGTTGTAGAGACGCAGAGCATCCACTCCTAATTGCGTGCTGTCTTGTCATTGCCGGTTACAAGCCCCGCTCTGTTATTCGGAGGGTACCGGACAGGAAATATCGAAATCACCAGGCCAAACCGAGTTTGTTTTCTTCTCTTTTTGTTTTCTTTAATAGTTTGGCGACTAACTATCTCTACTTATCAAAGTTGTCAAGGAC
This sequence comes from Fusarium stilboides, assembly GCA_014822085.1. Classification (NCBI taxonomy): domain Eukaryota; kingdom Fungi; phylum Ascomycota; class Sordariomycetes; order Hypocreales; family Nectriaceae; genus Fusarium; species Fusarium stilboides. The sequence continues at coordinate 20,622 of JAASAY010000482.1, forward strand.
TCATATTTCGTCCTGTTCGAGTTTGACTCACTTGGGCTAGCTCTACTATTAAAAGCTGCCCCTCACCTCCACCAACCGCATCACCATCACTTGCATCTATTCTCTTTTCAAAGACAAGAAAACATAGTCCGCAAGTCAGAAAGAACAAGGACTTGATCATGGCCTCCGACGAAGTTCCCACTAGTCTCAAGGACGTCACCTCTGTCCCGGATGGCACCGCCGGGGTCCGGGCCGGACTTGACAACGCCGTCGCTGGACTTTCACTGGCCTCGCGCGCCGTTCATGCCGACAACGGTATTCAGTCACACCGAGCTATTGCGCCGGCTATGCATGTCAGCACCACGTTTAGATATAACGACGATCCAGAGCAGCTTAGGGCTTGGGATAACACTGATGTAAGTGTTGATCTTTCATCACCATGTTCGTAATGTTGGGGAATTTGTTACAAGTCGGAACTGGAAAGAAGTATGGGCTAGAGACATCATAACAAGACCAGTTCTTCAGATACAGCATGATACAGCACTGCAGTAGCTCTAGAAAATCTTTAGTGGTCCAGACTAACTCATGTAGCCCAATAACCCCCTGGACTCCCATGTCTACTCCAGAGCCACTGGCCCCAACACCACCCGTCTCGAAGCCATCCTCACATCTGTCATTGGCGCACCAACTGTCACCTACTCCTCCGGACTGTCTGCTTTCCACGCCATGTTGGTCCACCTGAACCCCAAGCGCATCGCCATTGGAGACGGCTACCATGGCTGCCACGGTGTCATCACCATCCTCAACCGCCTGACAGGTCTCAAGCAACTGCCCCTGGACTGTGCTGTAGAGGATCTTGAGCCCGGAGATGTCATCCACGTCGAGACTCCCCTCAACCCCACTGGTGAGGCTCGCGATCTGGCTGCGTATGCTGAGAAGGCGAAGAAGGCTGGCGCTTATTTGACTGTCGATGCGACATTTGCGCCGCCGCCGCTGCAGGACCCCTTCAAGTACGATGTCGATGTGGTTATGCACAGCGGTACAAAGTACTTCGGTGGTCACTCTGATATGCTCTGCGGCACACTGTCTGTCAACCGCAAGCACAAAGACTGGGATAATGCCCTCCTGAACGACCGGCTTCTCCTCGGTTCTGTCATGGGAAGTATGGAGGGCTGGTTGGGTATTCGTTCGCTGCGTACTCTAGAACTCCGTGTCCAGCGCCAGAGCGCTACTGCTACTGCGCTCGTCGCATGGCTAGCTGAGCAGCAGCGCGATCCTTCGTCTACGATTGGCGCTCTCGTCGAGCGTATCCAGCATGCTAGTCTTCAGCCTGAGGCGTCGATTGAGGGAAGCTGGTTGCAGAAGCAGATGCCCAGCGGCTACGGTCCTGTCTTCTCGGTGTATCTTCGTGATCCAGACGTTGCCAAGCGACTGCCCTCCAAATTAGAGCTGTTCCACCATGCTACCAGTTTGGGCGGTGTTGAGAGTCTGATTGAGTGGCGTGCTATGACAGATCCTAAGGTCGACAAGAGACTGCTGCGAGTGAGCATTGGTGTTGAGGGTCTTGAGGATCTGAAGCAAGATCTACTTCAAGGTCTTGAGGCCTTGAAGAAGGAAAAGGGAGGTCAGTAAAAGTGTTTTGAACAAGTTGGATAGCCATCAATCATGGAATTCATGGAAGTTAAAGATAAAGATAGAATCAGGTCGCGCAAACATTATAGAAGAAAAAAAGATGGAAACACAGTAATGAAAGAAACATTTTAGAGAAACAGAATGAAACGATCGTATCATGCCATGCATGCTCCGATATGGAGTATCATGAAAGAGAAAAGAAGGAAGAATCTATCTGGTAATGCTCGAAAACAGTGTTTTGACAAAATCAAGCGAGTGTATCCCGTCTGAGAATGAACGCCATATAAGAGAGGTATCTGCCCTGGGGCTACCCAAGTTCAGACATGAGAGAATGAAAAAAAAAAAAACGAAACAAAATCTAAACATGAAAGATAGGAAAATCATCATACTGGTTGGTCATTGTCTTTTCCCCCAAAAGATCGTGTGTAAAGTTGTTGCTTGTGTCGAATTGAAGTAAAGTGGTAGTGTCGAATAATGAGCCTCGATATGGCTAGCATCACTCAGGAGGAGGCAACCAAAGACCAAACCAGTTGCTGAGTGGCTTATACTTGACTTCGCGACTACCGACATATACATATTAGTTACTAATACCAGAAGATTTAAGGGGAGGTGACGTACCGGGAGCGGTCAGTATCTGCAAATGATCCAACACCTCGAAGATCTTGCTCGGCAGACCGAGGCTCCATGTGTCGATACTCCGCGGCTCGATTATCTAGGCGGTAAGTAGCCGATCCCCTAGAAGACGATGGGGCGGCATTATGATAGTGATTGTCATATGGTCGATGAGGTACAGTAGTTCTTGATGGTGGTACCAGATAGTCATTGCCTACATGACGAGTCTGATATGTTGGTGCTTCGTGGGTTCGAGAAGGGAATGTTGAAGAGTCGCTGAACGCAGGAGATGTTGTAGGAGTTGTTAGGTCGGACACAGCATCCATGACTGTTGAAGAAGGATCATGAGTATACTGTTGACCGAGCCATTGGTTCACCATTGTTTGGCGTCTATCATATGCGATGGGGCTTGAGCCCCTCCAGGCTTGGGATTGGTCTCTTGGTGATGTATTTGCTGATGTTGTTCTTTGGTAATTGGAGTCCCAGCTACCACGAACGGCCTCTTCGCTCCAGTTTCTAGAGCTATCTTGGTGATAATTCTGGCCGTAGTGGCGCTGGTTGTGGTCGTGTCGGCGACTCATGGTTGGTGTTAGTGATGGGGTTGATGATTGGTTGGTATCCAGCCTGCAAGTGGGAGCTGAGATGGTTATTGTATATGGTGTAAGTAGTAAAGATCCAACTGAAACCAGACACGGAAACAAACACAGTGAACTGAATTGAATAAGTTGATGGCGAATATTCAGCGTCATATCTGGAATCATAATATATTAATTTTTTTCAGTTCCTGGGTTTTCATTCCTATTGCACTGGGATGCCTCTACAAGAGAGCTAAGGCCCAGTTGCTGTTGTGGCTGTAGCTATCCTATTCGCGGGGACGCCGGGAGGCCGCAAACATTCGTCCAATCAGCGACGTCCGCATTTAGGGAACTAACCATCAGAGATCGTGGCCGTGCTGCAGCCTCTCCCCAGGGACTGGGTTAGATCCCTGACAATACCCAGGGCGTCAGCAGAGCTTACCTCTATACAGCCTAGGAGTCAGAGCTTTATGCACAGAAAGACGTCAATGTACAAGGGGTTTCGCAGGCCGCCGAATGAAATCTAGGCCATTTTTGGTGTCAAGAGTCGAAGGTTTCGCATGTGTCTGCGGGTTTCGGGCATTTACTACAAGTCTATCCAATGAGAGAAATGAATTGGTTACTGCAACCCGAGTCATCGGACTACTGCCATTGACTCAAACATCCATATGGCACGACGTTCGCTCACAGATATGCGAATTTCCAATTAATTCATTATATTGATATGACTGATATGATGCACGAAGCCTGTGTCAGGAGTAAGAGACATGGCATTCTGAGATGGAACTTTTGGTGATCCAATTGAAACCAATTAACAAAATAGAAAGAGCTGCAATAACAGAACTTTGGACGACATGATGCATATCACCAAGGATAACAAAGTCCCTTTGTCACAGCCTGGGTTGAGCACCAATAACACCATTGCCTTCTTTGTCATAGATCCGAGAGCATACCATGATCTTCAGAGGCCACCCGCTTAACCACAGTCATGGCCAGCATTGACACATTAATAGACTGTATCATGATGCGAAACATCACTTACATACAGGGTTCACGGAGAGACCCGTCCAAGTAGTCCAGCCATCCCGCAATCCAATGCAGCCACAGCCCATCGCGCCAGTTTGTTATTGCAAGCCGCGACAATCGCCTAGGGTCCAATAATCTGCCTTGACATGTGGCTCAAGCGCGGTTCCTAACGATCTAATGCGGCTACCCGAAGCGGATCGCGCGCTTGAAGGCCAAAATTAGGAACAAACAAGGGTTTTGGCGCTTGGAATCCTTCGCCAATCTTGAAAGGATGGTTCTTCAAACCAATGTTGACGGTTGGCAGTGACTGTGCCACAGGGCGGTGCAACAGATTCAGCCCTGTGCACGGGCCATCATGCCGCTGTCTGCCGCGCTACGAGCACGGATCTTCGGTTCCCGCTCTTCTCTCAATGGTCAGAACAGACGCCGTGCAGGAAAGCATGAGGCGCCGCGTATGCGCCATGATCCATCCGAATCCATCCCCTTTTTGCGACCTTCTTGAATCTATTCTCTTGCAACACCATAACCTTCAATCAACCACACCATCACCAACCTCCCTCTTCTTCTCCCCTGGGAGCATGTGCAGGCTTCAGAGTCTCGTATGTGGGACTTTCGGCCGCAGCTGAGCTAGTAGATGCCCCAATGGTCCGATTCTCCCTTTTCCGTCTACCCACCAAGCTGCGGCGCAGGGTCAGGCGCAATCGAATGGCTACCCTTATAGCCCTCATCGCCCTTGTAGGCCTCCTGATATTTCCCTTCTACTCGGCCTACTGCGTCTACAAACCTCCGCGATACCTGATCAACTGGTTGCGGAGGAAGTACCCCGATGTGCTCTTCGAAGAACCTACCGACCAAAAGATCATCGCCCTGTCCATTGATGATGCGCCATCCGCCCATACCGATGAGATCATGCAGGTTTTGGAGGAAAACGAGGCCCATGCTACGTTCTTTGTCATAGGGTCTCAGGTGGAAGGTCGCAAGGATAAGCTTGTCAAGCTGGTCGAGAAAGGACATGAGCTTGGTAATCATGCCATGCATGATGAGCCCTCCAAGTCACTCAGTAACGAAAAGCTGCTGGAGGAAGTCCATCTCGTCAAAGAGATGCTGACAGAGGCATACGCGGCCAACGGTCAAATCCTACCCAACAACTACTTCCGCCCTGGATCCGGAATATTCAACCGGCGAATGCGCGATGTGTTGGGAAATCAGGGCTTCCGCATCACCTTAGGAAGCGTCTATCCGCACGACCCTCAAATACCTTATCCTGATACCAACGCAAAACACATATTGAGTATGGCTCATCCGGGAGCTATTATTATTTGTCATGATAGGAGGTCATGGACTGCGCCAATGTTGAGGACTGTTCTTCCTGAACTGAAACGGCAGGGGTATAGAATTGTTACTATCACAGACCTTGTCAAGCTTGTGGGATCACAGAACAAAAGCCAATGACGATTTGTTTAAACTGGCCGATTTGGGTTTGCGTCTTGTATGCATTGATGCAGAAGTCCTAGAGACCTTTGGGTGTAAGATCAGATAATAGATTAACCCTAGGAATCAAAGAGTAATTATTAATGACCCATCTTTCTGTATGAGCTTAGAAATGTTGTATCTGGGTGAGGTCAAGCTGTGGCAAGTCAGTATCTGGCTTAAGAGGTCTAGGGTTAGGGTCACAAACGTAAATTCTAGCGTGCCAGTGACAGTAGTACGGCAACCGTCGATATATCTCCCTATGATGTGCTGTAGCTCTTTATTGGGTTCCGTCATCTTGAGCAACTTGACTGCAGCATCATTAAATTCTTGTACTGCCCTTTGCATCCTCTTTTCCAACTCAGCAACTACCGCGTCTAGAGTCATGTCTGGCTCCATGATAGCCGCAACAGCATTGATAACACAATCCGTTCGCAGCTCCTTTTTCAGCGATAACATATCATTCAGTAAACTTAGTAGAACACACACTTGTGTCCAGAGCTTGTAGACCTCAGGTGCCGATGCCACCGCCGCCGGAAGTCTCTTCTGCGTCGCATACGGGACAAGACTGCAGAGCATCCTACCGCCGACAGTACCGATCCGCATCTTCATGTACGATTCATAATCTGGTATGCAGCAAGCCAGACGGAGCTCCTGCTCAGCCGCGCAACTCTCGATAAACAGTCGAATCTCATCGTGTAAGAGGCGCCGTTGATCTACCAGTGCCGTTTCGCAGAACCGGGAACCAAAATCCTGGAATAAACCATTGATAGGATCACCATAGCCTGCTTCACAAGCCCCCTTTCCGTCAACGGCTAATGCCTCACGCACCATTCGCAACGTCTGGCGTCTCCAACGCTCAGCCCGCGCAAAGTCACCCGCCAGATTGCCCTCGTTGGCATCAACGGCGTCATCCCAACATACAAGCCACGTTGTGTAGAGCGCTAGGGTCTCAATGTGTGGTTTGCTGGCTTGGGGGTACCATAGACAAGCTAAACGCGCAATATCGTCCTTTTTCCGGCGGGAAACAAGTGGATATGCTACGGCCATGCGATCAACCGCTTGGTCGACGATGGGTTTGATGTGCTCATGGTGGCGGTTGAGTTGAACTTCGGGGTTTGGCCAAGAACGGAAGATAGTGTAGAGGTTTGGAATTCGCAACGTTTGGCCGCGTAAGGCGCCGACTATCGCGGCCTGGCTGAGCCGGGAATATTTCATGGAAAAGGGATAAACATATAATTTGACGCAATATTCCGTAGGTGGTAGTTAGGTGTAGGCGTTTGGGGCGCAAAAGGCTGGAACGGTGGTCTAGGTTAAGCCCAGTCAGCCAACCATTCCATACATCATCGAGGGTGTGGAAAACGACCCAGACAGCCGGAATTATAAGTTGGGCTGAAACTTCGGTAGATTCGAGAACATTTCTAGTTAATACAATTACAACAATTTGTTCGGAAAGTTACTTGCAATATGGTATTGGATGTTCGGGCCTTGAGTCAGCTTGGTGTTGACTAACAACACGTACCTACAATACCTCCACTTCTACTATTAATGCTCACCTGCCTACGATCACACTCGCCTCTAGATTTTATCATATTAGGCATAGATGTACATATCAATATCGGTAAGCGGCTTCTTAATTTCCACTTCTCTTGAACCGAAAGAAAAAGCCAGAAGCCAGACGCGTCACTGTAAAACCAAGACGCCACACCTATCCGCCAGGAACTTAACTTCATAAACGGGCACGATGAGAAAAGACTACGTCAATGACGGCAGTACCTACAACTTGGATATCGATGTAATTTACGTAGCCATCTTCTGAACCCCCCTTGGTTAAGTAATATCGAGTGCCGTTTGAGTTAGAGTGAAGCGTGTTTCCGATCCTGCAGCGGCCCTTGTTCAATTGCCAGGGGTTGAGAGTTGAAGGGGGGCTATCCATCTGCAGGTGCAGATGCACCGCATGAAATTTCCTGTTCCTGATTGATAGGCAGTTTCAAAGTGTTTCATTACACTGCATTACTTGGTATGCAGGTTGGCGCAGCAATCCAAGATCAGCAGTTTCAACAAGACCGCCATCATCACTGAGAAAAAGAGATCAAGTTTGTGAAAAGGAAAATATTCTGCCGTTGGTGGCGTGTGTATGAGCCAGTATCCATCTAGATACAACTTCATAAAAAATCATCCAGAAAAAAGAAAAGGTATCCCATCCATTCAGTCCTATTCCACCCTGGTCCTGTCAAACGCCCAATTCATGCCATGTTCGTCCAAATACGTGGGTACCTGAACATCGGCCACAGCCCTTTCCCCTCAAAAAGTACCAAACCAAGACAGACGTAAAAAAAAAAAAAAAAAGGAATTTTCAACGAGAGAATAGATGTCGCTACATAAAGCAACCGTAATATGTATGTACCTTTTGGTCATGTCCGCCATTGTCCTACCAAGGACCCCCCTTTTCATGGTCGTAAGATGTCTTATCAAATATGTACAGCCGAATGAAAAAAACTGATATCCCAGTGTTGAATGTGCACTTAGATCCATTGCGGTGTAACTGGCTTGGCGTGTGACATCTCAGGGAAGAAGCTGAGGATGATGCTCTGAACGTCGCCCAGGTAGTCGTCGGCGGTAAACTTGTTTAGGCCTCTTGACTTGATGTACCTGAAGTCCTCCTCGTCTTCCTTGGTTGCTGGCTTAGCACTGTACTCCTCGGCGAGTTCAGTGACTTGTGCTAGTTCATGGCCAAATGGGTGTGAATCCTTGAGGGTTCGCTGCTGGAAAGATGCCGGAGGGGCTGGGACGAGCGCAGGGACAGCAGGAACAGGAACGGGCGGGGGCTTCTGAGTCTGACCGGCAGAGGCGTATGAGGCTGATGATGCCCTCGTGGAAGTTGACGACGATCGCGAGAAAGAGAAGCTGGCCTTGGTAGAGACAGAATGCTCTGAATCCCTGGACAGTTGCGAGACGGATCGTTGGCGGGCAATGGCATCATACGAGTTCTGCTTGGTGTGCGAAGGTGACCGCTTGGGAATCGCAGGAGCCTCAGAAATCTTGGGCAAGAAGGCTGGCTTGTCCGAAACCATGAAATAAGTTGACAGATGGTTTGGCGCGGGACCTGGGTAGTCATCCACGGGCGAAACATCGGGGCTCGTAGGTGGAGTTGATTCGGTAGTTGAAGGAGCCTCGGATTCTTCGCCGACGGATCGCAGAGATGACTTGTTGCGGAGAGCTGCCTGCGGGATATCGGGAGCATTGTAGGAGAGCATGTTGGTTGTGTGAACGAGCTGAACCGGGCCAGAAATCTTGTGTCGCAAGATAGGTTGATGATGTTTATCGCGGGCCGAGTTGCTGCGTTGCGGTGCGTGAACCTGCTGATCCCCCATCTCGGTATGGCCAGCCAGCTTGGCCTTTCGGGTGGTAAAGGCGCGCGAAAGTGACATGGTGACAAATTTTGAGTAGTTTTCTTCTTCTTGTTAATTACGTCTGTTGAGAATTTGGTGCTCTTGGCCGTTTATATGCAAGTTGGAGAGCGTGGTGATGGTGAGTTGCTGCTTGAAGGGCGTCTTGTAATAGGATGATCGCCAAAAGTGTCGTGCCACTGACTCAACAACAGTCTACTTTTTGAGGAAGGCTTTTGCTAAACTATACCAGACGAGCGAGGTTTGCGAGAAAACCGGTGCGAGGGTGTTTTCGATTGACGCTGAGGTGAATATGTAGTGAGACAAGGAGTCCAGTCCTTGAGGGTATGAGATCCGGCTTCTAGAGCGGAAGCTTTAACGTCTGGCGTGATTGATATGTCGATTCTTCGAGAAAGACAGTAATTTACGTTGACCGGCTTTGCAGTGACAACGTTGAATTTGCTGGTTGTAAAGGAACGATCAACGTCGAAAATGGGTGTATCGGTCGGTATCCGGGAGGTTTTGGATCGATCCTGCGACGGGAGGGATATACCGAGCAAAGCAAATGTAAATGAAAGAAAAGATAGAGCTAAATGCTCACTAAGAAGCAGACGCGATCGAGAGAATGGCGATCGTGAATCTTCAAAGGAAGAAACGAAGATACAAGCCTTTTTCGACGTATCGAGGTTGTCAAAGGAGAGGCGTTTGGTTTGAGTTGGGATTGGAAGGAGAGAATAGAACTGGAAGCGAATCTTGGGGGCTGGCTCATATATACATCTGAGGCTGCCGACGATCTTAC
>JAASAY010000486.1:0-54397 GCA_014822085.1 Fusarium stilboides
GGGGTGCTCCAGCTGATGGCATCGGCGGCGGGGGTGGTGGAGCCGAAGGGGCGTCACTTCCGGGCATAGGAGGCGGAGGCGGAGGAGCACTTGGTGCATCGCTACCGGGCATAGGCGGAGGAGGTGGTGGAGAAGTCACCGGACCCGGTGCATAGGTGCTCGGCGCGGGAGGTGGAGGAGGAGGATGTGCAATAGGAGAGTTGACAGCCGGGCTAGCTGTTGCTGAGTCCCTGCCGGCCGCCGAAAGTGGGCGAGGAGGTGCCATGGTACCGAACAGCATCGAAGCCAGCTGGGCTGCGTTGCCACCACCAGGCCGGTCGTCGTCAGATTCATCATCCTCATCATCCCTATCGGAGCCCCAATCATCCGAGTCAGCACGGCGACGCGAGACAGGAGCCTTGGGGGCAGCCGGGGCCTTGATGTCCTGGTTTTGAGTCATTCGGTGGAAGGGGTTTGTAGAGGCGACCTCAGACTGAGGAGCCGAAGGCGCTGGCGCAGCCGGGGCAGGAGGTGCTGGGGGAGCAGCAGCAGCTGTACCCTCGTTCGACTGAGACATCATCCGGAAGAATGGATTCTTGCTCTCAGTCTCACTGGGCGGCGACGTAACAACCGCCGGAGGAGGGGGAGGAGACGAAACAGCCGCAGCAGCAGGGGGGGGCGAGGGCTTCTTCTCTAGCTCTTGGCTAGCCACTTGGCTGTCGCTCACAGTAGGCGTCGACGCCTGGGGGGTGATTTGTTCAGGGCCTTCATCGTCATCCGAAGATGAGCTATCTTCCTCCATAGCCTCAAGCTGTCGTTGGAGCTCAAGCTCACGTTGACGAGCAGCCTCAATCTCAGCCCGTCGGGCAGCGAGCTTGGCCTCCTTTTCCTTGGCCTCAGCCACAGCAGCCTTCTTTCGCTTCTTTTCTTCCTCCTTACGGACCTTGCCTTGTCTCACTTGCTCCTCGAGAGCCTTGAGGCGGGCATCGGAAGCCTCACGCTCCTTGGCAAGGTCATCTTCTTGCTCCTTCGCAGCTTCCCTGTTTATTGGTTAGCACATGTAGCTTTTAGACATCCGATATGTAGTACTCACTCCATCTGTTGCGTCTCACGCTGTTGGTCCTCATGCTCACGAGCGAGTCTCTCTTCTTCAGCCTGCTTAGCAGCAGCATCCTCCTCGGCCTTCTTTGTAGCCTCATGGTCAACCTCTGGCTTTCCACGGTGTCGAGTTGGTGGAGGAGGAGGCTTCTTGGCCTCCGTCTTAGGTTGCTCAGGTGCAGGGGGTGGGATGCCCTGCTCCTCAGCCAGACGAGCTTGTCGCTCAGACTCCCTACGAGCATCCTCCTCTTCGGCCTGACGCAGCTTGGCGGCTCGCTCAGCTCGCTCACGTTCTATACGCTGGGCAGCTGTCTCGCCAGACTTCGTGGGAGCCTTAATTCCCAGAGCAGCCAATCTCTCAGCCATGCGCTGTTCAGCCTGCTGCTTAATGAAAGCAGCTCGCTCCTCAGGAGTCTTATATGCAGAGTACGATCCTCCGGCGGTGGGTGTAGCTGTGCGAGAAGTGGACACAGGGCTCTCTATTCGAGGGCTGTCGACACGTTCCGGTCGAGTCTCCTCAACACGTCCTGCTGATCGAGCGGGTCGCTTGTCTTGAGCGCGAACTCGAGCGCTGCGGCTTTCACGTTGGAGATCGAAAATGAAGTCGCGGACCTCATCCTCTACTCCAAGCGCGTCTTCCCAGCGGCGCTTTTCATGTTCACTGGTGTTGTCACGACCGCCTTCCTTAAGGCTATCCTCGATACCGTGGGCGAAGTCACGAACGCTTTCCTCGACATCACGGACCATGCGCTCGTTACTCTCCTTTTCGTTCTTGACCTTGATGCTCTCCTCCTCAAGTCGCTTGGGCGCATCGTGATCCTCAGTGCCGACATCGATCTTCTTTCCAGTTAGGGCAGCAGTTCGTTGCTGCATCATGGCCTTAGCCCTGGCCTTGAGTCGATCCGACTCAGTCACAGTACCACCAGGGCCAGTTCCAACAATGGAGGCGCCACTGCTGGGGTGGGCCTTGGCATCCTTGATGCGGAACAATTCCAATCTAGCTTCCATGATGGCCTTTTCGGTCCTTCGCACCTGCGAAGCAAGCTCTGGAACCTTGTCTGTGAGGTTCTGGAGTTGGCGCTTGAGAGCCCTTCTCTCAGCATCAGAGTCTCCGCTTGCCAGGGCCGCGTCAGGATGAGAGTCGATATCCTCTTGGATGCGACGAATGCGGCGATAAAGCTCCTCAGCCTCACGTCGATCGCGACGGTCGAGAATGTCGTCTTCCTCGTGGTTTCTCTCATCAGCGAAATCCATAGCATCCAGAAGAACCTCCTTTTCCTTGATCTTCTTCTTGAGTTGGTCCAAGCTCAGCTCGTCGTTGGAACCAACAGAGCCAGGAGATTCAGGTCGAGGAGAGTTGTTGCCGACCCTACGACGGGCGCTAGATCTATATCCAAACTGCTCATCGTCGTTCTTGTAGACCGTGGCATCCTTTCGACCAGCAACAGCTCCAGCGGGAGCACCCCTGAATGAGCGGTTCTTCATATAGCTAACGCCCGTCTTCTGGGGCAACAGGGCGGCGCCGGACTTGGTACGGAACTCAGACTCATCGTGAAGCATTGACTTGAGGGTACCGATGGACTGGCTGAAGTTGCGAGTCGAAGGAGGGACAAGTTCGGGGGGTAGCGTGTTGGGCAACGGGTAACCGTTCAGCTTTCTGTAGATCAAATGCATCGCGACAGCAAATTCGTCAAGATCGAGACGTCCCTTGTTTCCGTGATCAGCCAAGGTCCATACTCTCTCGAGATCGGGCTTCTCAAGTCCACTCTGACCAAAGATCTCGATAGCCGCATCGCCACCGATATAGCCTTTGCCAAGACCATCCCAGGCTTTGAACAAAGTATCATAACGGGTCTTTTCTTCCTTGGTAATCGCCCAGGGAATAACTGCGTTTCCTTGAAGGCCCTGAGTGGTAAAGTTTCCAGCTTCTCGGCCCTGTTGAGGCATCATCTGGGCTTGGAGAGCATCAATGTTGGGCAGACCAGTGGAAGGTGCATTCACAAGACCCCATTGACCAGGTCGTCCGGTGGGCTGGGCGTTCAGAGGAACAGCCATACCACCTGCAGCACCAGGAGACAGCGATGAGCCAAAGCCTGTAGGCATAGGGGGCATTGGAGGTCGGGGGCCGTTGTATCCAGTGGCTTGGGGATTGTTCTGAATGCCAGGGAAGCCAGTCTGCTGAGCTTGCAATCCCTGCTGACCAAATCCTGTCTGCTGTCCAGGGAATCCTGTCATTTGCGTTTGGAGCAGCTGCGCATTCGAAGCCTGGGGCTGAGGCTGGGGTTGCTGGATAACCGGAGGAGTCGCAGTGTTAGTCCTGATATCAGGGGTAGAGCTGGCGGCGGCGGCTGAATCGTCGGCAACGCTGAAGCTAATGATATCCACCATGCTCGAGACCTCGTTCTTGATGTTTTCGGGTAGGTTAGGAGGCAGCTGCTTGCCGGTAAGCTTCAAGTTGCAAAGATACATGGCGAGCGCGAATTCGGGGAAGTAAAGCTGGCCAGCACGAGTGGTATCAGCAAGGGTCCTGCGACATATTAGCATCAAGCATATACGTTATAAGAGTGCTAGGTAAAAAGAGCGATACGTACCAGATATGCGACAGAGAGTCGCCATCAAGTCTCGATCGCATAAGTAGATCGCGAGCCTTTTCTCCTGACATGGTCATTCCACCTTCTCCCACGGCAGACTTAAACAAAGTTTCGAACTTGGCTTGGTCCTGGGCTGTAATGAATGATAGTCGGATATTGGGGATCTTGTTGGGCTGGGATTTCTCTGCCCTTCGTCCTCGCGGCTTCGCACTTCCACCAGTCTGGAAGGACGCAGCCATCTCAGTGAAACCAGTGGCTTGAGGCTTCATCGGCGCCGCAGGAGGGTTGGATGGTCCGGACGACTGCTGAGGCGAGAAGCTAGTTGGCTGGTTCGACTGGAATCCCGGCTGTTGTTGCTGTTGCTGTTGCTGTTGAAACTGCTGCTGGAACTGAGGCGGGATCGACGGCATTGGGGGAGCACCAGTCTGGAAGCTCTGCTGCTGCTGAGGCTGAGGTTGCTGCTGCTGTTGTCCCGGAAAGCCCGTAAACTGTTGCTGAAGAGGCTGCTGCGCCTGGAGTCCCTGGCCTTGCATTGGAAAGCCTGTATACTGCTGTTGCAGAGGAGCTTGTCCAAAGCCCGTGGGTTGAGGCGCAAAAGGACTGGGTTGCTGGCCAGGCTGCTGTTGCTGCTGGCCGACACCCAGGTTGCCAAACGATCCTCCGCCATATTGCTGTTGCTGGCCACCAGGTCGCTGGCTATTACCGCCTAGAAAGGCGTTCGAGTTGGAGTACATTGCGGGCTGGTCCCTATTCCCAAGACCACGTACGAGGCTCGTTCGGGGGTCGAGGAGGCGCTAAATTTGGGGGGCTACAAGGAACCGAGAGTCGCTCTCTGGAGCGAAGAGAGCTCCCGCAGTAAAATTGCAAAGTAAGAAAATGCAGTAAAAGGATGAGAATTACAATATGAAAGGACAGTAGGCCCTCAGATGGCGATTGTGGAGTGGACAGAGGGCATCCACGAAAGATGATGATGGGTGGAGGAGGATCAAGAAGAGTAAGGTAGCCCAGAGTAAGAGTGGCTTCGTATGTGATGACGAGCGTCTCGGGCAGGCTACAGACTACAGACAGGTTGCTGCAGGTTGCTAGTGGAACCCCCCATGGAGAGCACTTCGAGCGCTTTTAGTGGCTGGCTTCTCTCTCAATGGCCAACTGCCAAGGTTTCTGTGGGCAGTCTTCCACTTTTACAGGGGAATGGAAGCCCAAAGCAAATTGAGGTGGCTTAGACTCTCCTGGAACAGACAGGGATTCGCGGTCTTTTCCCATCTAGAGTTTAGCACACAACCTGGAAGGTTGATAAGCTGTCAAGTTGATGTCGCTTATTACACTTTGACGGATACTGGCATATGGCACATGCATCATGACGACCTTCACAAGTACAACACGCATCAAAGGTTAAACTGAGACAAAAGACATCGAATTCGACTCATCTAGAAATAAAAATAGCGAAGGGTATCAAGAGTAACTTATACGCAAAACTGGACTGAAACCACCAGACCAACCCCAATACCAAAATTCCACCAACGCCTGCTTCCTTTTCCCGTATAACAAAAGAACTCCGGAATGATCGGAAGTATCGACCAAAATGCCACCTTCTTTGCACGTGTTTGTCCATTAGAGCTCATTAACCATATTCGTCTCATGTGTGTCGTTCGTCGAATTGAACACCATGCTCTTCCTCCTCGATACAGCCGGCCTCATCGCTCCAAAATCGTCGATGGGCTCTTAGCTCCAGCCCAAAGTCTGTGTCATGAGGGTCTGCAAAGCTATATTCATAGTCGAGCGTCTCATCGTTCAGTTCTTCCTGGTGGCCCACCAGGTATTCCTTGTCGACTGGACTGTCTGGCTCGGGAGGTGTGGGAACTGCTGACCCTGTGCTTGGGCTCTCTGTCGCACTGATACCACCCTCACTAGAGACTATCGAGTATGATCTTGACCAAGACCTTGAGACTCTAGCGCCTGGCTCAGCGCTGACCAGACGAGCCGGGCCCAGTGAAATCATGCTGGCCCTCTTGTTATTCAAGTAAGGGTTGGATGCGCGGCGATTCATAGCCCTCTTGGACTCAAACGCCCGCAGCGCCAACCCTCCGAATGCTTTGGAGAAGTCTTCTTCACCATCGCAAAACAGATATCCGTCCTGGCCCGGGTCGTAACGGCCGTCTTCACCTTCTTCGAATAATAGTCGGTTTCTCTCCAAAACCTCCTGCTGTGTATGCACTGCATCCTCCCATCCGCCACGCAACTGTTGTGCAAGAGGTTCGCTAACGCTTGGGGGGACCTTTTCATGTCGTATTCTTGAGATCATGGATTGCCTGCGTGCTGAAGTTGCGGTTGCTACAGCATTGTCCACTGATTTCTGTATAGTCTGGGCGAGATCGCGATCCGAGAAGGCCGAAAAGTAGCGAATAGTTGTACTGTCGCTCAAGTGTCTCACCAGATGTCTAAAATTAGAGATATTAAAATCGTTGCCCTCGCAGTCCAGGCTGTGGAGCGTCTTATTGGCAGAGATAGCTTCAGCCAGGTCGCCAATATTGACGTTCAGCATTTGACTGCGCACACGAAGATGTTCCAGCCGTGTGTTATACTGGAGCCCACCGAGGGCTTTAGAGAAGCCCGGCCCAAGGCGGCCTTCGTCCAACTTGGAGTCAAATCCAGACAGGTCGAGGAACCTGATGGTATGGTTCTGAGAGAAAAGGTCCGAAAGCGCTCTGCAGGCCGTCTCGCTAGCCGAGTCAGGGGTGGCAGTACCAGCAAGGCTCAGGCATTCGATCGTCTGGTTGACCGTCAACGCTTTCAGAAGCTTGATGTAGTTCGCCTCCAGAACGAACTCAACCATTTGTACGAAGAGACCCCAAGGGCCAAAACACTCAGTAATGACGGCACATAAATCGTCGATACCCTCGTCAAGTCGGTTGCCGTTGATATACAGTGTGATCTGTCGAGCCTGGCCCATTGCGTAAAACATCTGGGCAATTTGAGCACCGGTTAGACCGCATTTGCTAAGGCGGAGAATTCGAAGGTTTTCCGAGCTGGGCGATGCCAAGTATCCAGTTATTATGTCGACAGTTGGAGGGTTGAGCTATTGAGTATACGTCAGTTTTGGTCAAGGCGTCAAACAATGCTTTCACTTACAGCAATTCCTGAGAGGTCAAGCTCCTCCAAGGACCACGAGTTCAGTACCCCTTCGTCGAACAAAGGAACATCGAAAGGGATGCGGGTGTTGCCAGCAATGTTCAACTTTCTTATGGCCTGAAGTTGACTGAGTGAGTCATGGATGATATCGAATTTGACCGTGCCCTGGTTTTCAGAGGTATCGATGTGCTGAAGGGTGGCGCCCTGCCCTGAAATACCAGTCCAGAGTGTTGTAAGACCCTCATCACCCAGTCCACAATTAGACAGGTCGAGCTTCCTCATTAAAACCTCATCGAGAACAAGCAGATTGGCTAGCTCCTCGATATCACTTGGTGCAATCAGATTACCAGACATGGTAATGCTGTGACACAAACATGCCTGACGCTTCAGCAACATGAGTATGGGCCGCAGAACTTCGGAGCTGACTCTACGGACACCATCGGGATCCTTTGAGCGACCAATGGTGCTTCGTGGTCCCAAAATATTCCTTAGATCCATGTTTCGAATCGATTCGGATGAGAAGGCAAGAGCGTGCATCTCCTGGCTGAGGACAGATGACTGCATGAGGAGATCGTAATGCTCTTCAGAGATTTTAATTCCGTTGAGGGATGTGTAAGCGATAGCATCTCCGAAATGAGAATAATCCTTCTTTCCAGCGAGACCAGACAGATCAATATTACGGAACGAGAGCTCTTTGAAGTAGCTATTGTAACGTAATGCTCGAAATAGTGCAAGTAGTTGCAGCGTCGAGTATGGTTGAGCGCCTGGGGGCAGAAGACGGAAAGCTGGTTGACACGGAGTATTCCATTCAATCGTCCATCGAGGAACCTGGACTTTGAAAGCAGCACAGTACGCATGTAAACTTCGTTCTAGTCCGCCCAAGTCATTTCCAGATGTCAATTGCAACGGTGGAGGAAGGCCTTTGATATCGAAAATAGCTTTTTGCAAATGCTGTGGCCACATGGGCTTCAGCTCACGATCGACCTTGGTCATGGCCTCGATAACATGTCGATAATGCACGCTAGCAAGTTCGAGTCTGTTCTCACGGCCAAGGGGCAATCTAAGCTATGTTAGTACACAAAAGCACAGTTGACGACAAGTCTAGTGTGACCTACCGGAAGCTCATCACAAATCTCTGTTCGTGCGACGCGACGGATGCTCGGAATCGAATGAGTGAAACTGTGCCATAGGATTGGACCTTGACACGCAGGTCACCAGGGGTAGTTGCATGATCTGCTTTGAGAACCTCGAGGAAGTACAGCATAGCTGGTCCGATGACAATGTAGAACGATGAACCATCTACAAAATGCTGGGACTCTTCAGCAGAATTAGCCTTCTGGGGTGCACCGATTGTGCGTTTGACCACGGGAAAGGTCAATATCTTCGAGGTGTTGGTGTTCGAGTCGGGCTCTGTGGTTTCCACAATGTGATTGATTCTCGCTTTCAGGTTGCCCGGTACCAAGGATTGAGATGGGGACCGCCTGTGGCTCATTCTACAAGTCCGCTGAATACTGGCTAGCCAGTCATCGCGATCCTTGGGCAACATGAAGAATAGATGTGTCTTTGAGTATGCCAGTTTAGGCCATTGGGAGAACCACCACACTTCAACGCCAAATCGGGGGCTCGAGCCTTCTTCGTTGAAAACAGCCACGATGGAACGTAAAGGGATTTCCATCCGAACATCAGATGAAGATTTGCTGGTATGACTAACAGCACTGTTCGGTTTCAACATTCCATCGCCTGGTGTGAGTTGCGGAAAGGCGGCCTTTGCCCCATCTATGCCTCCAAACTTGATCAAACATGTGTCCGTAAGAACCAGATATTCGGCACGAGCTTTGAGGAGCGTAACATCAGTCTTGAGAGGGCCGAACTGAACGAGTTCCATCGACGAATAAGGTATTTCAGGGGTGACCGAGGGGAATTCGGGGGCTGACGCGCTCATCGGTGATGCAATTGAGACTCGACGGTGTATTCTATCGATCATCGACCCTGAACCGGAATGTGTCTTCTGCAGGCGTCGTATTGAGGACGAGCTTCGAGATGGGCTATGGGACATGGACTCCATCGAAGAGTTGCTGAGAGAGCGAAGTGCTTTGGAGAAAACGCGTGGCTTCTTTCCGTCGGCACCATCGAATTCCTTACTTCCATCGTGAGGGATTGGTACTGGAGGCGTTGTCTTGAGAGTTGGAAGAGCAGTCCTCCTCCTCCATTTTTCGGCGTTCATGTTGACGGGCTCGCAACTGCACTAGGGCTGGTATCGTCGTTGGTCTTGAGGCTCGATATTTATAATTCCGCTGATCAGTAAAGATAGAGAATCAAGTCAGGATGAATAGGCGCCTCGCATGCCGCCCAGGTAAGAGAAAGATCTGTACGAGATCAAGTTCTCGACTTGAATACGAAGATGTCTCCTAGGGAATGGGGTCGCCTCGACGTCAAGATGTCTCAGTCTTTCGGCTACGCAATCGTAGGAGATTGGGCGAATCAAACTGAAAAGCCTCCCCGCATGCGTTGTCGTCGAGGCGGGATGTGGGTGCGGTTGGCGTCAACGCCTTTTCGTTGCTGGATCCAAATATTTGGGTTTGGGCGCAGCAGAGCGTTGCTAGAGAATGGCCGAGGAATGTGCCTAGGCTAGGTATGTACAGCTGCTCCGACTAGGCTGGGAATGAAGTTGATAGATACTGCAGACAATCACGCAAAGACAACCTCAGTAGAAGAGGAAAATGGATGGCAGAGACGTAGAGGTAGAGACAGAGCGTGCGCGCAGATAGCAGGGGAGAAATATCACGGTACGAGTTGATGTTCGGTCGGTTGATCGGCGGCGAGGGAATGGCTTTAATGAAATCCAGCGTTGAGGATGACGTCGTAATGAACCCAAGAGTTGCTCCAGGAGCATGTGAGATCTAGATCACAGTCGCAGGCATGCTGGGAGCTGCCAAGCACTGGATATTTGAGGGCAAAGCGATGCCCAGCAACGCAGGGGAAAAGGAGGCTTGAAGTTGTCAAAAAGACAAGCGGGAGGCTTCACAATACGAGGTGTGTATAAGCTTCCGATCCGGTGGTCCCGGAGACGACGATGACGACGGGGGTTGTTGTTGTTGTCGTTTGTGATAGTAGAGGAACGAGAGACAAGCCTGGGTAGGGCCTTTCAAAGACGAAAGAAAAGGAGAGAAATAAAAACAGAGGCACCACCAGTGATGATATCCTTTAACCACAGGAGCTATCGACAACAAGCTCAGCCGCTAATCAAAGAAGATGAGAAGGGGGCTCGACTAGGATTAGTTTAAAGGGAAAGGTCGAAATGAAAGGAAGGAAGATGGAAGAGCAGAGAAAAGTCGATACATGGTCTGAGGTTTGTTTGTGAGCACCTCACTTCAATTGTCGTCGTCATAAGGACTGCGGCCGGGGTGTTCAGTGGAGGTGGCCCTGCCATTTCCAACCTAACCAAGGATCCATCCATGGCATCTGTGCTGTGCTGCACTGCGCTGCGCTGCGTCGTTGCGTGCATGCCCTGCATGCATTGGATCCATCCATACATACGGATGTGCAGTGGCCCGCGGGCACTTACACCTCTCCACTGGACAAATCTCCAACGGCGGGCAAACTAAAAGCCTCCATCTAACCAAGCCTCCACTGGAACCTGGCCAAGAATCTCAGCCAGAAGAGGAAATCCTTGCAAGGCCGGACTCTTTCAGCCAGCACAAACAAGGACTAACGCGTATTAGATCTCGATCATAAAGCCAATTGAAAGAACCAACCCAAGGATGCACACTCGTCACTGTCTGGTTACTGGTTGTCGACAGATATGGCCCCAACAAGGGCCCCTGGTAACTTGCAATCCACCACCGAGTACGGATGCTTGAGCATAACACAACAACCAGCAGAGAATCAAGGCGTGGGATGGCGTGGTGATCCAAGGTTTCAGAGGGACATCAAATTATGACCGCCCGAAAAGAGACTTTTCTTGCGCACATCTCACCCATAACGTGAAGAGTTTTTGGTGGTCAGGTCCGCAGACGTTTTCCAAGTAAAAATGCCATGACGGGATAATGGTGGTCATGATGGCGGCCATGATGATGCTGAAACCCATCATTATTTCGGTTTCTGCTCTTGATTTTGTCCACGACAGGGCCAATCACCAACTGCGCGGGGTACCCTGCCCTGCCAATGGACGGATTTCTTCTCACTCCCACTTCTCTCGTTTCAGCTCGTCAATAAGCGAGCGTTATCCCGAGCCCTGTTGATTGATGAATGAATCAGTCAACGAGAACTCACGATAATTGGGTTTGACGTTTAAGCTGCTGCCCTTCCTTCCCAGCCCCTACCGATAGCTCCAATCCACCAAGACCACTTTTACTTGAAGCCAAGATTCAACTTGCTCCAGGCAGTTGAGCTCGGGAATCCGCATGAGCCACAAGACTTCAACGCGCAAGATGCGTCCTTGTACTCGTAAGTTGGTGGAGCAGTCATCCATGGATGCTTAGAAGTAAGAAGATGTACCGCGTACGCCGTCCACGGGCGCCACGGCTTCGGCTGGCAAGATCATGGATCCTGGATCCTTTTACATTTAAACATCGTATTCAATGATCTCGTGTCGTGGCTGACCACTATTCTTTTTTTCCGACTGTCGTGCACTTGAAAAGATCTCGTGCAGAAATTCTGCATGATCCTTATCTGCCGTACTGCCGGACGCCGTGTTACCGTGCAAAGCTCGATAGACCGTTGGAGCTTGCGATTGGCGTGCTGCACCAAAGAGCCTAAGCCACCCACTAGACGACGCAGCGTCCTCGTTTGAGACAAGCTTGGAGATGGAGGCTCGTTCTTGGAGTTCGAGAACGACCCATTGAGGATCTCAGACCATCTTGACAATCTTTGACAGGCCTTGCGTCATGGACCCGGGAGATTGGAGCTTGAGGGTCGAAGTTTGACCATCTTTTACTTGAAAAAGCTCGCAATCCCGCGGTTGGCGACAAGCCCAAACCCCCTTCAATCTGGTGTTGGGCGGCGTGGCATCTCGTGGTGAAACCGTGATTATCCGCCAGCATCTGGAAAAGGTGTTAGTATTTCGAGCCAATGGCCGGCGATTCCGTGAGCGTAACGGTTGTATTGAATCTGCCCTTGACTAGCTTTCCACCCATGAAAGTCCCGTGAAGCTTCGACCCTTGAAAACCTTGTGGTCCTCAGTGGGTTGATGCTGAACACGAACAACACCAGCAGTCTCAGGGTGCTCTAAGAAAAGCAACGCCCCACTAACATCCATGCTTTGATCAGGCAGCTTACGGCGCTACATAATTCAGGGACCAGACTAATAACGCGATATCCTGTCTATATATTAGCATGTATTCCATGTTGTTTCGTCGTTTGTGGATTCAATACTTTATGTAGTTATTTCATGGAAGGCAGATAACTGCTAAACATGTAATATTCCTTGCACCCAGCAAGGTCTCGCCAGATCCGCTTTCAGTGGCGAATTATATTACCATGGCATACAGGTGCTTCGACGAAGAATTTAGATATCTCAAGTACATATCTTTAAGGTGAAAGAGCATAAGTTATAACCAAGTATCTCATTCTGTTGTTGTCTCCTATGCCCTAACCTAGAGTCACCTGCCTCAGGTAAATATCTCGATTATTTGCCGGACCACTTGGCATTTAGAACCATTTGCGCCAATTCCCTTTTATGTGCCAGTATTTTACTACTTGGTTATAGACGTCTCCAATAATCGGAAATATCAACGACTTCCGCATCGACCGAGGAAGTAAGTCCGAGGAAACCATTTCGCGGATAGCATGCCGGCTATCAACGCCAAACAACGAAATATGTCCGAATGGCACGCCATACTTCCTAGACTAAATGAAATATATCGTACACCAGGTGCCTGCTCTTGAGGCTTGTGTGATAATGGAATTGATTGTCTATGTATGATTTCTCTTTCTGAAATGCCGTCTTGTCTTGCACTATCTAATCATGGAACTTATGAGATTATATTAAGCGAGCCTTTGGGCTTTCGATCCACGATTACATGGATACATATTTCTACTAGCTTCCGCTCGAATCTCTCACGTCCGTTTCTCAAGGTTGGGGTAGAATTGAGATATATATGGAGTCAAAGTGAGTCCTCACCCAGAGGAATCGCTTTCATGCAGGTCTGTTCCATTCCACTGGCTTATCGACGTGATGACTCGTAAGTGGGATAGATGAACCGGCATCGATAGTCCTTATATCACGCGCATGATGTTCTACATTTCATTAGACTGAGCAGAACTTCCTGGGCCGGTAATACAAGTCCAGGCTGCATGAGGACTAAAAACTAGGCTTTGGAATCATTACTTCGAAAGCTGTAGTAGTCGGTAAGTACCACTTGAAGATCAGATAAAAAATGGCATCGAAATTACCAGATCTCGGTAAGATCCAACGTAACGGGAGCCACCAAGGTGAGGGGCATGACCCAACCACAGCAGGCAAGTAAACTGCCCAGAGCCGAGTAGCAAGCTGTATGGTCCACTAAGCTCATATGTTGATGGATAGTAGATGGCAAATCGGTCGTAAGGACTTGTAACCTGGGCTTATAAGAAGAAGCCATGCCGCCCTCTCACCTATAGCACTCCCCTCTCGATCTCAATCACGATTGTTCTCACTTTAACGGCTCAAAACAGATCAAAACCGACAGAACTACCCCGCCATATCTTGAATCGGAGTCAGAGTCTGGGGTAGGAACCAATCGCAGGATTCCATCAACCAGCCGAAGACGGTATCTTCCACCGAAAGCCGTTCCCCACCTTCGTCACCGCCTTCCCAGATAAGAAATACTTTCCCACGGCCGTCACTCGGGCGGGGACCGGTCTTCGGTTTTTCTCAACAGCAAGAGCTTCCCGCTTCCGCTTCCGCTTCCCCCCCTCCTCCTTCTTTTAAACCGATCGCGCTCGTCAAAGGTCTTCACCAACCCCGCAAAACCCACATCTCGTCTGGGTATATCAGTGTCTGTGTAACCTCTTTTGCGAGGTTCAATTGCTCGTCTAGTAGCAATAAACAACCCAAGTTCTCAGAATCGCGTGGTTCCAAGGCGGGGAACTCTCAACTCCACCATGTCCTCTCCCGGCGACAACACCTCGCTTCTTTCGAGGCACTACATCGACTATGTCTACGCGCCTGGTCTGCTCCTCATTGTTGGCACTCTGATTGTCAAGAAGGAGTGGACTCCTTTTGCAGCGATCATTGCTGTCCTCTTTGGCGCTTACAACTTCATGGCCTTCCGTAAGTTGCGCCAAATTCTCTGCTCCAACCTCCCAGCTATAGTGGGGAGCTATCAATGTCGTCAACTAACGCAATGCAATCACAGAGGTCAAGAAGACTCTTAAGCCCGATATCTTCCAGGAGTTTGAGCTCGAGGAGAAGACCATTGTCTCGCACAATGTCGCCATGTAAGTCAAGAATGCGCCTTCAACCGCTCGCTTCTTCTGTTTTGCATACTAATTGCGCTGCAGCTACCGCTTCAAGCTTCCCAGCCCCAAGCACATCCTCGGTCTCCCTATCGGTCAGCACATCTCCATTGGCGCTCCCTGCCCCCAGCCCGATGGCTCTACCAAGGAGATTGTCCGCTCGTACACGCCCATCTCTGGTGACCACCACCCCGGCCACGTCGACCTCTTGATCAAGTCCTACCCCCAGGGCAACATCTCTAAGCACATGGCTACTCTCACCGTTGGCCAGACTATTCGCGTCCGTGGCCCCAAGGGTGCTTTCGTTTACACTCCCAACATGGTCCGACACTTTGGTATGATCGCTGGTGGTACTGGAATCACTCCCATGCTCCAGGTCATCCGTGCTATTGTCCGCGGCCGAGCTGCTGGTGACAACACCGAGGTCGACCTCATTTTCGCCAACGTTACTCCTCAGGACATTCTTCTCAAGGAGGACCTCGACGCTCTTGCCGCCCAAGACTCCAAGATCCGCGTGCACTACGTCCTCGACAAGCCTCCGGAGGGCTGGACTGGTGGCGTTGGCTACGTCACTGCCGACATGATCAGCGTAAGTATCCGCGCTTTGGGCCTAATACTTCTAGCTAGCTAACAGTAACTCAGAAATATCTTCCTAAGCCTGCCGATGATACCAAGATTCTCCTCTGTGGTCCTCCTCCCATGATTAGCGGTCTCAAGAAGGCCACAGAGAGCCTTGGCTTCAAGAAGGCTCGCCCTGTCAGCAAGCTTGAGGACCAGGTCTTTGCTTTCTAAGCAATCCGACGACCAGCCGAGCTTGACAGTCCGCATTACCCGTTTGCATTGATCAAGAAAGGTGCAAGGAATGGCCATTGATGTAAAATGCAGTTCTATATATAGAAAATAAGCTTGGGAGAGATGGAAGGATAAAATGACGTCTGAAATGTGAATAAAGCATGGATGACAGAGGAGGAAGATATCATCACGACGATAGATGATTGGAAATTATGCCGACGGGAAGAAATGTAGATTCACGTTGGTCATATACCGCAACTTGTTACACTGTTAAACTCTGAAATTATGATACGTGAAGATATGCAAGACGGTAAAAACACTTATGGCAAACACGCTTCCTATTTCACCCTCATACCCTAATGTAAAACCATCTATCCTTATGATACAGGTAGCCACAGCCCAATTGGGAGGCTTTTTTGACGTATTAGCAAAGTTACATTCTTAAATCCCCAACTCGATATTTCCCTGTTACTCTTCGTCGTCGTCTGCCTCTGCCATGCTGGTATCTGCTGCGGGACGAGGCTCACCATCCTCATCGCCAGACGCACTCTTGGCTCGCGCAGGTGCATCCTCGTCCTCATTGTCCTCCTCATCACTATCCACGACACGTCCGCGGCGGGCTCGCTTGTGCTGTTGGCGCGGAGCGACCTCTTCCTCGTCGTCGTCATCACCACCTCCCTGATTGGCCTCCTCATCGACGTCCATCTTGTCGTCTTCAACGGCCTTTTCGTCCGCCTCGGACAGAGGAGTCTCTTCTCTGTCGATGTTTCTCTCAGCGCGCTCAAGCTCATCATCGTCATTGACGAAATCGTTATCCTCGTCACTGTCGACAACAATCTCAGCTGACTTGACCTTGGCCGACTCCTTCTTTGTAAGCCGACGTCGCTTCTTGGTGCGCTCCTGCTCTTCCTCCTCCTCCGACTCGTCGTCTTGGCGGTCGCTCTTCTTCTTCTTCTTTCCTCCAGATCGTTTCGGCTTGGGTTCGCCTGAAGCTCGGGGAGCAGCCTTGCGCTTTCGCTTCACCTTATCACCCGTCTCGCTGTCAGTCGTCATCTCGGCCTCGATACGAACGCGCTCTTCTTCCGCTCGCTTCTCAGCCTGCAGTCTGTCGCGTGCAGCGATGGCTTCACGCTCCTTCTTGATCTTTTCTTGTCTTTCCCGCTCCTCGTCCAGAATTCTTTGGCGGTCCTCTTCGCGACGTTTAAGTTCTGTTTCGCGCTGCTCTTTAGCTGCCTGTATCTTCTCCTTGTTCTTCTCTTCCCACTCCTTTTGCTTGCCAATAGCTCGCTCAAGCTGTTTACGCAACGTGTTACGGGCCATGTTGGCACGCTGCTCGACGTCGTGCTTAGGATAAGGAGTCTGAGGATGAGCCGCGATCTCATCCAAGGATGTGATAGCAGCCTCGAGCCCCTCTGCGGCCTTCTCCAGCTGCTCTGCCGACCGCTTGTTCTCTGGCAGCCCTTGAACCATTGTAACGAGCTGGATCTGCACAAAGGCGACGTTGAACTTGTAATGCACCTGCTCAGGGGCAACCTCAAGAGCCTAAAAGTATGAGTTAGTACAAGGTTGACGCGAAACTGACGGCTGAACTATACCTTCTGGGCACATTCAAGTGCCTTGTTGTATGCATCCACATCACGCTCGGCTCGGCCACGGTTCAACCATGTTCGACCCAAGCACGCAAGGATCACAGGATCATTAGTCTTGCCATCTCGAGAAAGGGCAATCTCGTAGTGCTCGATAGCCTTGGAGTATTGTCTCAACTCGGCGTAGATGTGTCCTAGGTTAACGTAGAGGTGCGAGTCCTTGATGGTTTCTCGAACCTTGTTGAAAATACCCAAAGCCGACTTATAGTCTTTCTTGTCCTCCACGAGGGCAATGGCGACACCCTGTGCGGCATAGGCGTTCTTGGGATCCAAGGACAGAGCCTTCTCGAAGAACTCAACAGCCTTGCCATATGTTGCGCTTCGCTTCTGTTTTTCTGAATCGGACTCACGACGCATCTCTCGAGCTTGCATCAAATACAAGTTGCCCATACCCACCAAAGCATGTCTGTCATGTTTGTCATAGTTTTGTAAGGTATGTTTGAAATGGCGAAACTCGGGATCTTCGCCAATGTTTGCTGGGCGCTTCCTTGAATGCACTCTGCCGAGATACCAGCCGTACAAAGCACGAACCTCGAGATCAGTGTTGTTCTCCTGGTACAGCTTGGCAACGGCATCGGGTCCCTCCTTGTTCGGGTTCTTCCTAAGTTTGATGTAGGCAAGCCTGGCGCGAGCATCTGTGTAGTCATCGTGCCGCGCCAAGAGACCTTCATACACCTCCACAGCCTTGTCTGTAAGGCCCCGGGACTCGTAGCTTCGAGCCAGGTTGAAGCTGATTGTAGACACCAGTGCATCTGTATCCATTTCAGGATCTTTCTCGCCAATCTTCATACAGGCGCCCAATGCGGCCTCGAACATGTCGCTGGCGAGTTCGTGCTTCTCGGCTTGTGAGTGGAAACAGCCAATATTGTTCAGCAGTTGAGGTGGCAGGGACTTGCGAAGTGCAGCCTTGATCTCAACCGCGTCTTCGACACCTTCTGGTCTTTCTGACTCAGGAACTTGGTCCAGCTCCAACTGCTCTACTTGTTGTAGGCATTGTAGAGCCTTGTCAGGTTGATCCGTCTCATATAAGCGCGCCAGGTTGAGAAGAACAGACGCATCCGGTGACAGTGTCTTTTTCGGGTCTTTCCAAGCATTTCGAACACCTTCAAGCAGCGCGATGGCTTTCTTGAGCTCGGCAGATTTGTCCTCCTTGCTGTCGCTAACCTGGTTGGTGAAGACTTCTTCAGCGTATAATGTACCCAGAAGAATCATTGCCTCGTGGTTCTTGGATTGCTGGATCATCTTTTCAAGACGAAGCTTGGCTTCACCAAGATCGTTCTTCAAAACGGACAGTTGGGCAACACCAAACTTGGCAGGAAGATAACCTGTTTCGGTACCTCCTCGAGCTTCATCGGCACGACGATAGTAGTCGGTCGCTCGTTCAGTGTTTCCGGCATAATGCTCCTTTCTTGCGAGTAAGTACCACCCGTCACTGGCAATGGCGTTGACGTCGGTGTACTGAATAGCTTTGTGCGATAGCTTGTCGGCATTATCCCACGCCTTTCTAGACAAGAAGTAGCCAGCAAAGGTAGAGCAGGTAAGAGGAAGATCCTTGTCAAGCTTGAAGGACTTTTGGGTGTATTCGGTCATGGCCTTCTTGTAGAGTTTCAGGAATTCGTCACTGTTGACCGGTACGTGACCACTGGCATCCAAGTAGTAGAGACCGAGTAGGATATTGGCGACCTTGGAGTTCGGGTTAATCTCAAGGCATCTCTCCCAGGCCATCTTGGCGTCGTCCTTGAAACCTAGCTGCCAGAAACAGCAGCCAATGCCGATTCGAGGATCCGGGTCGACTAGATCGGGCATCTTTTGCAGAACGTCCTGGTAAATAGCTAGGGAGTCCGGATATTTGTGCATTGAAAACAGAGCGCGGGCTTTGCCCATCAGTGCTAGCATATTCTTGCCTTGCGAAACTCGTAGAGCATCGTCAAAGGACTTAACCGCAGTCTTCAGGAGCTCGTGCTTCTCGGTGCCAATGCCACCAGCAGTCTTGGACGGAGCTTGCAGAGATGCTCGTAAAAGTAGAAGAACGCCACGAGCGAGGAAAATGGGTGGAAATGATGGGTTGAGTCGGGCGGCGTCGTTGAGGGAGGATGTCGCGAGTTGAAGATAATACTCCTTGGTCTTGGCCTCGGACACATGAGTGCCCTCAGGGGCGACACGAGGAGCTTCTCTACTCTTCCACAAGTACATCCAGCATAGACAACAGATCATGCTGACTTTGTCGCGCGGGTTTGAGCTGTTGCTTTGGATGGCGCTGCCGCCTCGGAGAAGCATCTCGATAGCATGGTCGATCTTATGTTGTTTAGCATAAGCTAAAGCGACGGTCATCCAGTATGTCTTGGCGGCGCGTTCGTTTTCAAAGAGGGTACAGAGTTCGGTGGGATCGTCGACGAGATCCTCGAGATCGATTTCGACGGCTTCATCTTCCTGGTCGCCCTGCACGGGGATGTCGATGGCGGAAGGGATATCGGTAAATCGGGTGCTGACTGGCGCCGTCTCGGTGTCGCCGTTGACACCATTTGTGGTGCCGTTTTGTGAAGCCGACATGATTGTTGAAGGGGAAGAGTGAGGATGGAAGAGCTGTGGTGTTCGTTCGGGAGCGAAAAGTTGGGTTGAGGAACGCGTCGCTCGGAACAGCTAGCAATGCGCCTCGAGTCAAAGAACGATCAGCTCATCGAGTGGTTCAGAGACCAAGCAGCATAATCAATCGCAAAGGCTGGACGAGTCTTAGCGTAGCTTGAGTCCGCGTTGGCGAAAAGGAGAGTGATGGTGATGATGGCGCAGAGAGTTTTGGCGTGTTAGTTTTGTCGTATCGCAGGATGAATGAGAATCTGAGAAGCTGCTTCTCGAGGTGCGGTACGTACTTTACCTGTGGGGCATCCGCTCCTCCGTTGATTGGCTACTGACTTACAAGACGTGAACGTCCTATTCAACCTCAGACTTCTACCAGACTTCAACCAGACTTTTCTTAAATTCATTCGACTTGATAGAAAATATCATTCTCCTCAAACCCATACCACCTAGAACTCACTCTGATGTAGTATCTCACTGACTGTGCTACTGAGCTTTTACCAAAAGGCGATGACCTTTGTCATAGGTAGCCTATTCCTTTGTCGCAGAACAACATGTTTGTTCATGGATCTCACGCAAGAACAGCTTCAATCAGAATTGAAAATGGTGGTATTCAACATATTGCTACATATGTCTCTAAGATTATGCTTGAGTATTCTCGAAGATAATTTCGTCTTGCTCTGAGGGTACCATATATAATCTATAACTGCTTTATCTGTTCTCCCGTAGGTATAAGGAGTACGAACAACTGCGATTGAACATTGTTCAATATATCTTCCACTGCCTCCTACTTATCATCCTTACTTTATACAGTACTAATGACTCTTAGAGCGTGCGGCGCTCTGCAGTCATTAATAAGTGCCTATGGAACAAGTGCTGGATTTTAGGAGGCTTTGAGCGAGCAGCTGGCAGCCAGTGTGTGCCAATGCTGGATTTTCTGATTCAATTTCGGGCGCTATTACTTTCGAGTATGAAATACCTTCACTTTTCTTCCCTTTTTAGTCCTCCTGCTTTCTTCTTCAACACCAAAGCAGCATAGGAGAAGAGACCTTCCCCTTATAGCTCGCTCTCCCTCCAACGGGCATTTCTACTAGCATCCTACTTCAACTCATCACATCCCAGAGTCTCATCCAAGTACTCATACTCTTCGACGAAAGCACGAGGTGCTACGCTTAGGTGCGATGGCTCCTATTCAACAAACAGCCACCCCTTGGCCCAACATGCCTCTTCTCCGTTCTCGAAGCAATGACTGTTCAGGATGGAACTGCTTGACTCCCGCTGAGCAAGCGGGTATTATCATCAGCATCATCGTCACTTCGATGGTCCTTCTCTTCGCCTACATGTATTACTTGGGTAGGATCACGACCACTCATCAGGAGATTGTTCTTCGGCGTCAACGACGACGTCGCAGAAGACGCCCAAGCAACCCGGCTATGGCACCGGCTGTTTCGCTTGTAAACCTGCCTATTGTTCCGCAGTTTCCTAGTCAACGAGTGGCCTATCAGCCGTTTCTATACAGTCCCAATGGTGCTCCTGTCATCCTTCCGCAGTTTCAAGGACCGCCAGTACCGTTACCTCAACAGCCGATCCCAATCATCTACCCACTTCACCCTCCGGGATACGTCCATCCACAACCTCCTTCTCAACCAAACTTTCAGCAGAGTAGACCCAATACACCTGCTCAGCGTCCTTCAGCCGCTCCTGCATCAATCTCTTCAAGGGGCTTGCCACCTCGTCAACCATCTTGGCGTCAGCGCCTATGTCGAGTATTTGGTCTTACAACCGGAAGAGCCTCGACAGTGGCAAGCAACTCAGCGCCAGGATCTCCAGTTCTTTCTCGAAACCAGCCAGAAATCCTCCATGGGGAAACAAGACGCAGCCTCTCACGATCCAGAAATAAGGGAACCGGTCATGCGCCTCGCAACAACCAGGAACCTCAACGGAGCAGCAGTCATTCAAACCCAGCCCATCGCAGTGCCGAAGAGCATCAAGACGGCACTATCAGGCTCCAGTCTCCTGTTTCTGTTGCAGCCACAGTTCATAGCGATGATTACGACCTGATTCCGAATCTGAACCTTACTCCAGCTCTGCAGAATGCCGCCGCACAGGGCTATCGACCACCCGGCATGGCTTCCCGTGGAGGAGGCGCAGAACAGTTGAGCAGTAACAGCAGCGATATCTATTCAGATGAACAACAGGCAGTGCCTACCATCTCACCAACATGGCCGGCATTTGACCCTAGATCAAGACCACCCACACCCATCCCTGATGCTCAAGGTGCCAGAAGAGGAAGTATCGAACAGGCGAGACTCTTTCGTACAATGTCATTGTAAGGTTGCCCAAGTATTGATTGCGTGCAGTACTGACAGTTCCTCAGGCCCGACTCTGATCATGGAACTCTGCACATGCCATCTCCCCGACGAGGGACATCATCTACCACAACTCAGGATCAAGTCTGGAACCCGTACCACAGAGGTCGTGAGATCCGCAGAGTAAACTGGGATAGGAGGTCAGTGCTATCCTCTCACTCCGATGCAACACTAATGCGGTCGTCAAGGTACACCAGCCCAAGCCAGATGACGGAAGATGGTATCGGGCCCTTCCCGCCTCAATCTATCCATCAAGGAGGCGGAAGCTACCACTCCCACTCGTGGAGAGGGAGCCCCATGGAGCCCGGTATCGACGTTCAGCCTCCGCAGTCTATCAATGCGTAATTACGGAACAGTGTTGGCACACAAGAGGAGTTATTTGCCGCAATTTTGTGAGGATGAAGAGGGAAAAGATTTCCGATTGATATTGCATCGACAGTCGATGCAACCAAAGCAGATGAGCGGCATTTGATGGCTATTTCAGGCCTTATGTTGGTGGCGATGTCCCAAACACAGCAAAGCAATTGGGGACTTGAGTACGGAATGGTTTGTATTTTTTCTTGGGCTTTTACGATGTCTATTGTAAGAAGTAGTGTATTCTTGTGTGTTGACTTGGTTCTCGTACCTCGGCAAGTGTGAAATATAATGGATTGGTAGTTCATGAAAACCCAAGGCGTCATATGTGCAAGTAATGCCGCTTTATGAATCTGATAGTCGCCGATTAAGTTAAAGATGCATCTCTAGCCTTCAGAAAAATTGTTCTCGTCTCATAACCCAAGAATTGGAGTTTAATTAGGTACAGTACTTCAAGTTGCTCAACCCAATACAGCCATTTTGAGCCGGAGATAAAAGCGGCGACAACGCTAATCCCAGTACATTTTGGCACAGGCCCACAGCAAAGTACCTCTGTAAAACCACTCCTGGAGCTCCCTCACTTTCTGGGGCCCTGTAAACTCTAGTCTCTACCTAGGTCGTCTACGGCACGGCAGGACCACCAACCCAGGCCAACTCAGCCCAGTCAAGCCCAGCCCCATTCAACGTCATCCTATTCCATTCACTATCCCGCCGACACCGCCGACCGCGACATACTTTACCCTCATCACACTCGACTTGTACGGCATATTCTGGAATGCGATAAACCTGGATGCGATCTATTCCCGTCGATTCATCCTCGTGTCACTCCATTCGAACCCATGCTTGCCCCTCCCCCGCTAGCAACCACCTACGCTTGAAGCTCTCGTCCTCCACCAACAGAGCTCTTCTCTAGGCTCCAGCTTAAACGCGCGAAATAGACCTTACAAACACTCTTGTCCGCAGTCACTGTCGCGATTGCCCTTAGCAAATCGTCAATATGTGGAACGACGAGGACAACAATCCGTACGGCACCAGCTTTGACAGACGGGATTCGCAAACATCATCCGTCAACCCTACCTCTCCGTCAACTCGTAATTGTAGGTCAACCATGCAGTTCTTTCCCCAGTATTCCCAGAACTCTGCTCAAGATGATGGAACCAGTTCCCCTCGAAGATGAAGAAGACATATATGATACTTACACCGTACTTACAGATCAGCCCTTTGAGGCTCCCCAAACACCCACCTCTGGTAGCGATGACGAGCATGGTCAATTTGGTCACGGCGCAAACCATGGTGATAGCGACGACGAAACTTCAACACAAGATGCCGGTCCCAAGCGTAAGCCTGGAGGCTACGATAGTCGAATCGAGCAAATCCTCTATGAGAACCCCGACCTGTCTATTCTTATCACAGATGCTGGCAAGAGCGTAGAGAGCGGCGGCAGATATATCGTGTACACTATCCGCACAGGCGTAAGTTTCTCGGTATTCGATATTCCTCCAGGAGTTTTACTTATGCTCTGACAATAGGACCTTGAGGTCCGACGCCGTTATTCAGAGTTCGCTTCTCTGCGCGACGCCCTTACCCGCCTTCACCCTACCCTAATTGTTCCACCTATTCCTGAGAAACACACAATGGCCGATTACGCTGCGAATCCAACGAATGCGAAACAGGATCAGCAAATCATTGATCTCCGAAAGCGCATGTTGGCTGTCTTCTTGAACCGCTGTCGCCGAATGGATGATATCCGAACAGATGGAGTTTGGTGGCGATTCCTTGACCCCAACGCTAGCTGGGTAGGTTGTGTCTCTCGAAGTATGGTCACCAAGTCTAACAGTAGATCAGAGCGAGGTCTTGCACTCCCATCCCGTGGCTTCAATCCCGAAGTCGGTTCTGAAAGCACCTCCATTGAACCCAGCGAACCCAACCCCAGCGCATAACTACCTGCCAATCCCAGCTGCGTCAGCAAAGCTCAAGACAGTGGCTGGCACCAACCACGATAACAGCTCAGGTCATATTCAAGCAGGACCTCATGCTTTTGGTCGATTTCCACCTGAGGGGGCTAATCTTGGCGAACAAGAGCTGGACCCTTACTTCATCTCATACGAATCTTCGATCAAGGAGCTCGAGCAACTCCTGACCGGCCCAATGGAAAAAGTCAACCGACGGACCCTCAGTCACCTTTCATCATTGGCAGCTGATCTTTGCGAATTGGGTTCCGTCTATAATGCTTTCGCTGTCTCAGAGCAGGCGCCATCACTTGGACCAGCTATTGAGCGTATAGGTCAGGCAGCTGATCTATCATATATCGCGACAGAGGAGCTCTCAGGATCTCTTGGTGCAAGCTTTGCTGAACCGATGCGTGAACATGCGCAATTTGCGGGTGTTGTTCGAAGTGTGCTGAAATACCGTGTTCTCAAGCGTGTACAGCAGGATTTGACTACCGAGGAGTTGAATAAAAAGCGAGCGCTCCTTGATCAGCTCGAGCAAAGCGAAGCCGAAGCCCGAAGAATCGAGAATTATTTATCCAGCAGCCAGCAGATTTCACCACCCCCAAAGCGATCGACGAGCCTTAAGGAGCCGTCTTCTCACCAACGGCGGGATGGTAGCCAAGAAGACACCGAATCCATCGATTCTGACTTCCCGCCAACACATGGAGACTTCCCCTCTCAGACGCCCTCCGCCAGCCAAGGTCTACCCGAAAGAAGTACCAGTGTGCCGTCGCATAAGAAGATGCCCAGTGGGAACTCGATAACGAACAAGATCTTCGGGCCCATTCGACACGCCGTGCAAGGAGTTGTCGACGTTGACCCAGAACGGACACGCCGTGATTTGATCGGAAAGACAAGGGAGAGCATCAGTCAATTGGAGCAAGCCCAGGTCGTCTCAGAGAAAGATGTCAAAGAAGCCAGCGCTAGTGTGCTGAAGGACATGAAGCGGTTTCAAAAGGACAAGGAGGAAGATTTACGACGATATATGGTGAGTCACTTTGCGCTACGCCAGAGAAATATTTCATTACTAACATCAAACAGCTTGCTTATGCGCAAAGCCAAATCGAATGGGCAAAGAAGAGCAAGCAGCAATGGGAGGAGGCTCGAGCCGAGGTGGAGAAGATTGACGAGTCTTGAACATGCTGTCCCCTGGTTGCTGATGGTGAATTGAAAGGTTTCAAAGCAGTAGAAGATGAGTCAGTGTGGGAAGCCGGATTCCCATTATAATTTATGAAGTTGATCGCTCTGCATCATTGTGTGCGCTACAGGGTGCTATGTGCAAAGTAGACAGTCTTCAGCTTCAATACTATAATATCCTTTGAGCTTTTTGAAGTAAAGCAAGCATGCTCTTATAAAGTTCTTCTCTTCGCGATTAATGTTTCCCCATCCACTGATCAGCTGGTATGCTACTCGTCAACTTGTTACCCTAAAGTGATTTGGTCTAATCGTATTTAAGTGTATTGGAACGTTTTTGAGATATTAAGAAAGAAGACATACGCCTAGATTATGATGGTTTTTGTGATCTTATGATGCCTTCATACCAATTCAAAGATAACTCTCTAGTACTTGTTCAAACATTGGATGTGAAGTATGTCACCCAAAACTGAGTACCTTGGGCAGGTTGGCATGCGTGACAATAACTTTCTTCAGAGCTCACAGCAACATTTTAATGAATCAACGCTTGTAACCCCATTGCCTTGCTATCATACATACGTTATCTCAAAATGGCTTTAAGATAGGATGAAGTCACTGAAAGAGTGCGGTGTTTTTCTTACAGAGTAACGGACCATACCGAACATATGTAAATACAGTTTCATTTCTTGATCTTCCAACACCATACAGCTGCATTGCCCTCAGGCAACAACCAACCTTGTGATGAAGGCCACAAACTTTTTCTAGGTAATTGACTCATGGAGACAAAAAACCTTACAAATTTGATGTGATTTTAAATTAAATGAGAAAGTGTATTAGAAGGTCTCAGTTCACTTCAGCTGTGCGATCTTGATCTCATGGAAGAACTTGGATAGTCTTTGCGATTTCATAACATCTTTAAACGATCTCTAAGTAAACTAGGTCTCAAATTGTTACTATTCATAATATCTTGACAAATTTCAAGTGATCTAGGTCTAAAACCTGTTACTATACATACATAAGATAGCTAAAATACTAGTTAACCTAGGTAAAGTTACAGTGCCACAAGGCCAATTTGATATACATTTTATAGCTAACTACGTCACATAAGCATCTTAAACTCTCAATAATCTAAGATTCAGATGTATCATCATCGCGTTTCCCCAGCTTTGGCATAGAATCTGTCTTTGTTCCCTAGAGGCAGTGAACAACTGAGCGAGATCCTTATCGATAAGGCCCCACATATAAATACCCGTCGCGACAGCTGCCTCAACTTCAACCATCCACATCAACCTCAACACGATGGCGCAAGACGGCCCCATTGCCGATATCGCCGAACCGGGCGTAAAGGCCCAAGGTCAGCTGTTGTTTGACATGCGTAGAGAAGTTGCGCAGCTTCTCGGTCGATCTCAGACCAGTTTCCCTGGTGCGCAGCCCGTGAGCTTCGCAAGACACCATTTGGACGAGCTCACCCACAAAGAGTAGACGGACCTTTCAACTGCACTGATTCGCAAGCTTCCGCTAACATGTATCAGCTACTTCGTCTGCGAAAAGTCAGACGGCATCCGATACCTTTTATATTCAACAAACGACGAGGCTGGCAATGAGGCGCATTACCTTATTGATCGCAAAAACGACTACTGGTTTATCCCCAACCCGGCCTTGCACTTCCCTCTCGACCACAAAGATCCAGCGCCTTTCCACACCAACACGCTTCTTGACGGTGAATTGATCTTGGAAACAGGCCCTGGGGGCAAGCAAATAGCCATATTCCTTGTTTTCGACTGCCTGGTGATGGATGGCGACCTTCTCCTTGAACGAACATTGGACAAGAGGCTCGCCTACTTTGAGCAAAAACTCTTGATACAGTACAAAAAGCTTCTCGAAAAATATCCCCAGGAGCGAGAATTTCAGCCATTCCATGTAGAGCTCAAAGTGTTTCAGGTCGCCTACGGTATTGAGATGATGTTCAAGGAAGTCCTCCCCAAATTGAAGCACGGCAATGACGGTCTCATCTTTACCTGTCGCACTTCTCCGTACAAGCACGGAACCGACCCCCATATCCTGAAGTGGAAGCCTCCTGAAGAGAACACCGTCGACTGCCGGCTGCATCTGACATTTCCGCTTGTCGAGCCCAATGAATTCGAGCGCCGCGAAGGTACCACCGAGCCGTTCACCGACTACGATAGCGTGCCCAAAGCCGAGTTGTACCAGTTCAGTGGTTCGGACAGCTACGAATATTTCAATGATGTGTACATCACCGAGGAGGAATGGGAGACACTTAAGTCTCTTGACGCTCCATTAGACAATCGCATTGTCGAAAGCAACGTTGATGACCAGGGAAGGTGGCGCATTGTCCGTTTTCGTGATGACAAGCACGAGGCGAACCACAAGAGCACAATTAGCAGTGTGATGGAAAGTATCAAGGATCGGGTGTCGGAAAAGGACTTGTATAGGGCAGCTGGTGTCATTAGGGATGCGTGGAAGGCTAGGGCTAGCAAGGGCTCTAAATAGGCTGTTTAACTGATGAGTATGGCGTTGAGGGACACTGTTATTAGAGGGTTCAGGCGAGGCGTTATAAGCTATAAAGAAAGGGTATCTATCGCGGTTAATAATCACCAACACTTAATAGAGAGTTCAACAAATGCCCTCTAAAATGCTCAGCATCTAATACTAACTTGGTCAAACATCATCTAACTTATTGAAGACTTTGTCAAATATCTTCTCAAGTACTCAGTGTATACTAGCGAGCTCGTTGTATATTGTCTAAGTTAAACGTAGCTTCATCAAATATCTTGCAACTTGATAAGGATCTCGTCAAATATCTTCTAAAATGCTTCGCACTTCATAGAGACTTGATTGAAAGCCTCCTGACTGAACAGCCACTTCATCAAATATACACTAAAGTGTATGAATGGTTTCGTTCTGTTCTATTCAATTTTATGGTTATTCTACCCAAGTTCACTGGGAGTTTTGTCAAGTCTCTACATGTCCTGCCTGAAATCAATTAGAGGATACATGGACATTGATGACTTCGGCGAAATTAAAGTAACAATTTTGCGCTATTGAACTTTTGATCTATACCTAGCACCCAACCTCACCTCGTTCATTACCTAGGTATGCAGCATAGCGCAACCAAAAGCAGATTCGCAGATCCTCTCAAGTTGATTTCCTGTTCAATTTTCCCCAAAGACGACGCTCAATGCACGCGCTGATTCTCCAATTCTACTTAGAGGACAAACATGACGACTGCGACTAGCATGACGATACAGCTCAGGTTAGTGGTCCCACTGCTGCCACCCCAGCCACGAGGCTCGGGCTTCTTGGTACCGCCAGAAATGACAACGGGAGTGGGCATGGTAGGCAAGACGGTGACACTGCCGGAGGGGCTAGCTACCATGGTGTTGTTGGCAGTAGGGTAGGGAGGGTAAGGAGGAACTGGGATCTGGATGGTCTTGGTAGAGGTAGAAGCCTCGCCAGCGGTTTCGTAGACGACCTTGGTCAAGGTGCTCGTAGGGGAAACGGACTCGATGGTAGCAGTCCCCGGGTAGAGGTCCGTCACAGTGATGGTGATCATGGACTTGCGTGTAGTGAGGGTCCTCTGAATGGTGGTGAACTCAGTGACAGTGCTCAAATCCTGCTTTGGGGGGTAGAGATCCGTGATAACAACGACAGTATGGATGCCACTAGTGATCGTGAAGCTCTGTTCAATCTCCGTGACGGTCTCGGGATTTCCAGGAACAGTCGCGTCAGGCAGATCGCTGGTGACAGTCCACGATGTCTGGCTTTCAGTAACGGTCTCAGGATTACCGGACACAGTAGCATCGGGCAAACCGCTGGTAAAGGACGTATCAGCGCGAACCTCGGTAACAGTCGAAGGGTTGCCAGAAATAGTGGCATCGGGCAGGCGACTGGTGAAGGACGTATCAGTGCGAACCTCGGTGACGGTCTCAGGGTTACCAGAAACGGTCGCGTCGGGCAGACCGCTGGTGAAGGACGTATCAGTGCGAACCTCGGTGACGGTCGAAGGGTTGCCAATCACAGTGGCTTCGGGGAGAGCATCAGAAGTAGCCGAGTAGCCTTCGTCAGGAGTAGGTGTGAGGGTCACGGTGTAGCTCTCAGTCATGGTAACGACCTCGATCTCGCACACCTCGGTAGAGCTCTCGATGGTAGTGACCAAAATGGAAACTTGAACTTCATCCCCGGGGACGGTGACATAGGTAGTGCCAGTGACAGTCTCGACTTTGGTGACCACTTCGGGGGTAGGGGTGTGGCTAACACCATAGATGGTGGACAAAGCAGTTTTAGTCCTTTGTCAAGAGGTCAGTTTCTTGGAACGCCATAGTTTTGGGTGCCAAATACATACGAGATGGGATACGAAGCATCAGCGCCTTCGTTACGTCGAATTTCGGCATGGTTCGGGTCAAGTGAACCCATCGTGTCCCTGTGACCATGAATCATTTTGGCTGCTATTGCTTGGTCAATGATTTGATTGCTGTGGCTCGTGAGGACTAAAAGCTTACCAAAAGCTGCGCCAGAAACCCCCACGAAAAACACGACAACAAGAAGAACGAGGAGAAGCACAAATTTGGCAAGAGTCATGCCAGAAAAGAGACTCTTGAGCTTGTCGCACTTGGACACTCGGGGGGCCTCCTCGCACTTCTCGGCCTGTCCACAATCCATCACGGTCGGCACTGGAGGCGCACAGTCAGTCAGGGAGGGTGATGAGAGGTGAAAGACGACGACATACTTGGATCAGATTGATAGTGGAAATATTCGATAATCAAAATGACTATTATCGTGGTTAGCAAAACATTTGCTCTGCGCGGGAGATGGCACGGTCGCAGTTCATCAGGGAAGCGGTGCCGTGAGTGACACTCGGGAGAAGACAGAGTGCAGCTGAAAAGCAGCAGAGCGTAAACATACCGAGCAAGTGGATAGAATAAAGCCTTTGCTGACTCAATAACCGAAGAATGTTAGACGTTGGAGTAACGAAGTTTGGTGATGAAGAGAAGTGAAAACGAGGGTCGGAGAGGGAAGGAAATAGTGAGCGAGGAGGGTGAAGCTTAGAGCTGATTCAAAGATAAACAAAGGCAGAGAGGGAAATAGCTCTGGCAGCCAGAAGAAATAGAAACAGAGAGAAGAAGTTAGTGATTCAGGCAAGCAGCGAGAAATTAGGACAGTGCCATGAGAAAGTGGTATCTCGAAGTCGCTGTCGGCTGATTCACAGCTGGCAGCCAGTGGCAGAGCTGGCACTTGCATACCAGCCCTCACCAGACTCAAGCCTTAAGATGGAGCCTTATTACGCCTTCTGAATCACTAACGCAATTGCATAGCCAAAGGCTTTGCAGCAGGCAATGGTTTTAGGTGAGAACGATAGGAGGGGTCGACTTACAATGAACTTAGCGGAATGCTTTATCCTCTTTATCACGAATCAAACGAGGGGTGTTCGACAGTTAGCAGACAAAGTGAGCGAATATAGCCGAGTCGTGTGAAAGAGAGAGGAAGTAAGGAAGAATCGCGTTCCTCTTGATGGGAGAAGCAGCTCAACTTGTACTCAACAGCTTGCCATCCAAAGCACGGCAGCAGAGAACCCACGCAACACCATTCTCCGCTTCTATCAACGGGAAATCCTCCTTTCGTAGGCGAGAACAACTCGAATAGCCCCGTTCCTCACACTTGCAGAGAAGGAACTGATTCGATACACGGCAAACGGTACGGCCAAACTTGTGCTACAAAGATCTATCTTAGATTGCTCCAGGCCGAAACCGCCGGGGAACTTTCTAGTGCGTGACCGCAAAGGGGAGGCTCCGTAAAGACTCCGTGTGCCCATGTCGTCTCGCGGTGAAATTAGGCAAACATGATCGTGGTCGTACATCAACGGCTACGATGGGACGACTCAAGTATCACCATGCTGTCACGACACATGAATGCTGTGTATGTGCGTGTCTTTGTGGCTACTACCAGGTACTCAACCTGTAGATATAGAGGAGCTCAAACGTTGGTGAGAAATGAGCCCTTTGTAGACAGAACGATATGCAAAAGCAAGGGTGACACGGGATGGAAACCTGAGAGTTGCCACAAAATAATTCATGTGTTTCCAAAGTCTCGCTGGAAACTGATGGGTATATTCGCGGAATTTCTCGATCGAACAATGCCTTAGGAAAATACCTCCTATCCCCAAAGCAAGCTGCGCAATATTAATATCAAGGCTCTATCGACGAAACCCTACCTCTCGACTTCTTCACTGATCAAATTGCTACTATAGAGTTTTCCGTTTAATATCTCGCCCCAAGTAAAAAGATTAGACTTCAACGGACAACAGAAGCACTTCAGCTTGAGTCAATCAATCCATGCCTAGCCGTTGATTTGAATTGAACAATGGTCTAGACAGTGGGAGAGATTGGTGCCGCCGCAAAAAACGTTGCGAGTGCATCCCCAATAAATGGGTTATGTAAGCTTCAACGATTCCTCTCTTTCAATGGACATGCTCAATGTAAAAAGAATGACGTGTACAATCATTGAAAACAGCCAGTCGAGTACTGCTGGAAAAAGACTTGAGGTTGGATTTTATGCAGCTAGCCACAAGCATTAGCTCAATAAGAGCATATAGCTAGTAAGCTTACCCCATTGGTGGGCGGGAGCTTCCCTGCCTAGGTTAGCTTAGCTTAGCTTAGCTTGAGGCAGGTGCGGTGCGTTGCGTTTGCCGGAAGCTGTTCCTCCAAACCAGGCCAGGTCAAGTCAAAGTGGAGTGGAGAGCCCAAAGCCCAAGGTCGCGTCGCGCACACGGAACACGCCTCCGCTTATCACAAGAGTCTCTCCCTCTCCCACTTGCACTCCCACTTTCATCGTCACCCCAGGGACTTTGTTGTCTCCACGACGCTCAATTCTATCGCCTTCGAGTCCTTTTACTAGCGACTGCATTACTAAGGTTGCTGTCGTAGCGGTTCAGCATTTCCTGCAGCAAGCGCATGCGATGCGGTGTTAGTACTGTTTTGCGCACGACCAATTCTCGTATCCCAGTACGACTCGAAACTACCACAACTACTGTTCACCAAAACACAATCTCGCGGCGGAGCACGAAACCCTTCCATTTAGATTACCGCGACATTTGAACGACAACTTTTTCATATCGCATAATGGCGCGTCGTCGCGCGCGCAACGAGAAGCCTGTCGAGGTGGAGGAGGAAGAGGAGGAGGTTGTGGAACAGGAAGAAGAGCAAGAACAGGAGCCTGAAGAGCACGATCAGGCTTCAGAAAATGATGAAGAGGGCGAGCAGCGCAGCTTAGAGTTTGACGAGGAGCTTTCCTGGAGACCTGCCAAGCCAATTCCCACAGGCACCTTGATAAAGCGACTCGACAAATTATCCAAGGAGCTTTCTGAGCTCGACCAGGGCGCGACCGACCTTGACTCTCTTAAAAATGTCTCTAAGCAGTTGGGACATCGCAATTTGCTTCAGCACAAGGATCGTGGTGTCAAGGCGTATACCGCATGCTGCCTTGTCGATATTCTGCGACTCTATGTTCCTGAAGCCCCCTTCTCTGACGACCAGCTCAAGGTGCGTCTCGTGTTTGATTATTTACGTTCATACAAAGGCTAACATTTCCTAGATGATGTTTACTTTGTTCATTAAGGACATTCTGCCCGCTCTTCACAACCCCACGAATCCATATGACAGCCAGCATAAATACGTTCTTACATCCTTGACCGAAGTCAAAAGTATTCTACTTATTCACGAAATATCCGGCGCCGACGAGCTGCTTTTGCGACTCTTCAACTCGACATTTGACGGAGTATCAACATCTGGCTCCAAAGCAGCCTCTGAGGAGCAGGTTGCCAAAGATGTCGAGATTCATCTCACCGAGATGCTCATGCAATTAATTGACGAATCAGCCAGCGTATCAGCCTCTGTCGTTGACGCCATTATCAGCCAATTCTTGAGGGCCGCACCTCCGGGAGGAAATCGGCATAAAGAACAGAATGGAAACCAGTCTACTCTTCTTCTCAAAAGCGAGCCACCGGCTTATGTCATGGCCAAAAATATCTGCAATGGATGTTCTGACAAAATGGCTCGTTATGTGAGTCAATATTTTAGCGATGTTATTCTCAATGCCTCAGGATTCGCGACCAAGTCCAATGGGCATCGACAAGGGGATGATTCAGACGATGAAGATGTCACCCTGGGTCCATCAGATGGGGATTTGAAGAGTCTTCGCCAGGCTCATCTGCTCATTCGCGAACTATGGCGAGCTGCGCCTGCGGTTCTTCTCAATGTGGTACCGCAAGTCGAGGCCGAGCTTTCTGCAGATAACGTACATCTTCGTCAAATTGCTACCGAGACCATTGGTGATATGATCTCGGGTATCGGCGCAGCAGGACCACCGCCTCCTCCTGCATTGGATCCAGCAGCTTACCCTCCAGTGAAATTACTCGACGAGGTTTCAGCTGTGGCCGTGGAAAATGTTCTAACAAAACCGTACTCGCCTCAATCCTTTGCCCAGACACATCACGCCGCCTACCGCAACTTTGTTGGAAGAAGGAATGACAAGACAGGTATTATCCGTACCGCTTGGGTATCGGCTGCCGGTTACATCTTGGCCACATCTGCCGGAGGCATTGGCCTTAGTCGTGAAGAAGAGAACGAGCTCATAAAGGCTCTCTGCGACAAACTCAACGATAGCGAAGAGAAGGTGCGGTTAGCTGCAGTACAAGCCATTGAGCTATTTGACTTCCGTGATATCGTTCTGAAATTAGGAGCTCTCGGGGGTGTGGACAAAGCTGGCTCAATATTCGCCAGCTTGGCAGATCGCTGTCGTGATCGAAAGCCTGCTGTGCGCGTTGATGCCATGGTTCTGCTTGGGAAGCTTTGGGCGGTTGGTGCTGGTGAGATTGCCGACGGTCAGGAGGCGGTCACATCCTGCCTCGCAGGCGTACCCTCCCGGATTATCAATGCGTTTTACGCCAATGATTCGGATCTCAATATCCTTTTAGACCGGGTCATGTTTGAGTGCCTGATACCCTTGAAGTATCCAGCTATCAAGGGTGCGAAAAAGGCGGCTTCTCAATCACAAACTAGTGGGAGTCAGGCGGACCAAGACAAAATCCGCGCAGAGAGGATTCTCCTCATGCTCAAGTCACTGGATGCACCGGCCAAGAAAGCCTTCTTTGCCATGCAAGCTCGTCAGCCCCAAGTCGCCAAGGGCGTGGCCGTCTTTATCCAGCAGTGCGAAGCATATAACGGCGGCGTCATTGACGCAAACGAGGAGA
Source organism: Fusarium stilboides (assembly GCA_014822085.1). Taxonomy (NCBI): domain Eukaryota; kingdom Fungi; phylum Ascomycota; class Sordariomycetes; order Hypocreales; family Nectriaceae; genus Fusarium; species Fusarium stilboides. Next base: position 34,360 of record JAASAY010000486.1, read on the forward strand.
AGGTCAAGACTGCCTTGGGCAGGACTTTCCAGTGGTTCGGCACCTTTTTCCCTGATCCGCTCAAGGTTCGCAGTGATCTACAGAAATTTGCAAAATTCAATGATCGCCGTTCCTATCAACTTGTCAAGTTCGCTATCGGGTCCGATACGGAATACCTGCATGTTCGAAGAGCGATTACCGAGTTGACGAACAGAATTCAAGCCAGTCAGATGGTAGGCTCTCTGGATACACTCATCCCTTTGCTATACCGCTCCAGTTCTCTGATGTTCAACCGGAGCCACCTTGCTACCATCATGGATTACTCCAAGAACGACAAGGCGGGATTTGCTGCGGTTGCTCATGATATTCTGAATGACATATCGCAGCGAAACCCCGATCTTTTCAAGGCTCATTCGGAAAACCTGCGAAAGGAGATCGTCAACCAAGCACCATCAAACAGTCAACCTAACGAGCCAGGTGTGGTGGACATCCTCAAGGCATACTCATCCTATTCCAAGAGATACCCTAATGATATTATCTATGACAAGAAGTTCATTCAAGTTCTCATGGATTACGCCTTGTATGGAGTCCCTGCCAGAAGTGCCAAATACGCCGTCAACATATTGCTTGCCAGGGATGACGACAAGAGTAAGGTTACCGCTACTACTCTTCTACAAAGGGTCATGAAGGACTTTAAATATGGCTCGCCGCACTTCTTGACGAGATTGGCTGCAATTAGCCAGCTGGAACGACTAGCACCAACTGTCACTTTAGACTTTGATGACACGATCAACGACCTGACGATCAAGCAAATATTACGCCAAGTTCGCACCGAGGATGAGAATCCTGAGGTTTCGTGGGTCGAGGATGCGGACATGAACGAGGAGCTCCAAGCAAAATGCCTTTCAATGAGGACATTGGTCAACCAGGCCCTCGCGAACCAGGACGATAAGGATGCCCTGACCCGAGTAAAGCTTGTCTTTAAGCTCTTGAAGGAATTCGTGGTTCAAGAAGGGGAGTTCTGCAAAGTCAAGGACACTCCAGTGGCTCACAAGAAGCGTCTCAGGCTTCTTGCTGGGCTCCTTATCCTGAAGCTATGTACTGTCAAAAAATACGACGACGAGTTTGATCCTGCTAGCTTCAACAAACTCGCCGAGCTCATCCAGGATACTGAGCTTCAAGTTCGCCGCCATTTCATGGAGAAACTACAGAACTACATCACTCAAGGGAGATTACGAGCGAGGTTTTACACTATGCTTTTCCTGGCTGCCTTTGAGCCAGCGGTCGAACTCAAGAGCCGCGTCGAGACCTGGCTTAGATCACGAGCTCGACTCTTTGCCGAGAACAAGAAGCAAATACTCGAGGCCATGATGAGCCGGTTCATTCCTCTGCTAGCGCATCATCCCGACTATAGCTCGGATGTTAATGACCTAGCTGATTTTGCCAACTACTTCCTATTCTATCTCAACACCTGCGCAACAGAAGAAAACATCTCGTTGATCTACAAATACGCCGAGCGAGTCAAGCAAACCCGAGATGCACTCAACCCTGAGGCCAGCGATCGGCTGTATGTGCTCGCCGATATTGCGATGGCAGTGACGCGCAAGTGGCAGGAAAGAAGGAATTGGGTCTTCCAGGCTTATCCAGGCAAGGTCGGCATGCCAAGCGGCCTCGTCCAGACTTTGCCGTCGAGCGAGGCAGCGCATGACATTGCCCAGAAACAGTACATGCCAGAGGAACTAGACGAGAAGCTGGATGACCTGCTAAGAGCTGTCGATCGTAAAAAGGTTTGTCACCCTATCCTCACAGGCAAAGAACATTTCTAACACACCACAATAGAAACGAAAATCAATGGGCGAAAAGCAAGATCCACCAGCAAAGAGAGCAAGGACTCAAATCAAGACAGTGATCAGAGAAAAGCGAGAGCCAAAGCCCAAGACACCCAAGGCAAAGAAGGTCTCGAAGCCCAAGAGATCTAGGCCATCGAGGGAATCACCGCCACCTTCAGAGCGCCGTCGCAGTGGTCGAGCCCACAAGGTCTCTGTCTACACAGAGCGAGAGGATGAAGAGGATGAAGAGGAGATGCTGGAGGGTGTTGCCGAATGGGATTATGGCAATGACGACAGTGAAGCCGGTTCAGGAGATGAATCGCAGCTTTCGGATGCCCCCCCTGAAGAGGAGGGGGAGAGGGAAGAAGCTGTTGCAAGCGACAAGGAATCAAATAACGACGAGCCCCCAGAGCTGGAGGATGATGAGCCCGAGCCACCCAAGTCCAATGGGCGGAAGGTAGTCACTGCACCAAAGGGTAAAGCTGCTCCTAAATCAGCTGTTAAGACTAGCACTTCTACCGAGGCAAAGAGGCCAACAAGGACATCGAGATCACGGCGAGGCAAGGATACGGAAGACATGGACGTTGATACCGACGAGTAATTAAGGGAATGTGGACAGGGATGAAAACATGGGACCCAAGTTTTGAAATGATGCTTGTTCCGTTGTGGGATATTGCGGTGTTTCTCCTTTTACTATATACTTGAGGCTGAAGAATGGTCACGCTGTTTATTGAATCAGTCGCAAATGGGAGGGGAGTCTGACTTGTATCAATGCTGGGCAGGGAGTCTTTGGATTGTGTATAGTTATACTGTCGTATACCCTCTCCTATTGAACTCTTCCAATCGTACAAAACCTTCGATTTATCTCGCGAGTCGCAAGTAGTGAGTCAACTATGTGTACTTGTATGCAAGACGGCACGAGAATCACATAGCATAGCCAAATATGAAAGAATAGTCTAAGCAAACGCTCTTTGATATTGATATCTCACTCCCTGGCCTTACCCAGCTGTACAGCGCCTAATTCTCCCATAAGACTCCAAATGAATAGACCAACCTGTACGGAGGAAGAGACGTTTGTTCATTTCACCCATTCCCGTAACGTAACCCGATCATTCTTCCTCTCTGAATCCGAGGTTTTATGTACAAAACAATTAAAAATAAAAAAACACCCCTTAACTCTTTGTCTTAAATAATCTGTAGCAAAAGGCATAAAAAAGGCAACGCCACTTTGTCGTCTAATAAGATACAGCCCAAATCAGGAACTCACGTAGCAAGAAAAAGCCGTGGCATTAACCGATTCAGTTGTCATCCTGCTTGAGGAACGCCTGCGTAGTTATCAAGACTTGCCCTCCCTCGCCACGCGCCTAGCGACAGCGTTCTTGTGGCCTGAGAACTCAAGATGAGCCTCGAATTTCTGAACCGTCATATCTGGACCAGGTGTATACAGCTTAGTCGTACAGTCAAGGCAGCGGATACGCGGCAACCAAGCGTATTTGACGCCCTCGGGCAGGGGCTGGGTTTGGACGGGCAACTCTGTTATGGGATCGAGATAGGAGTATTTCATCATGGCCTCAAACCTGTCTCCCCGGTTGTATGTCTTCTCTAGTTCCTTGAGTGCGTTGACAAGCCACTCAGGGGGTGGGGGCTGAAGGAGAATCTGTCAGTACGACTGTCGATACCCATATTATTGAAAGGCTTGGTGACCTACAGATGGAGGTTGAGCTTGTCCGGGGACGGGTGGAGGGGCTGGTAGTCGGCCTAGCTGGCCTGGAGGAAACGACGAGGAGGGAGTATGCGTCGCATGGGGAGTAGCAGTGGATGGCGTAGAGGGAGGCGGCGGCATAGATCTTGAGGGAGCAGAGGTGCTAGGTGCTCGGGGGAAGGGAACGGGAACGGGTGTCTGAGATGGTGTTCTCAGATCTCGATAGTCGCGGTTCATCAGTCGTCTCAGCTTTTCGCGGGGAACCTTGAGCGTCACAATCATCTGTGAAGGTTCTTCGGTTTCTTCTCGGAATCTGCGCGAGGTCCTAGTCTCGTGGTGATGTGTGATGGCGCTGGCTTCGGGAGTTTCTGATCGGCCAAGGTTGGCCATTCTCTGCTGGGCTGCCGACGCAGCTCCACGCATGCCGCGTGTTCGAGCAGTACCGCCTGGGATTTGTGAGGGGGCAGGCGAATCAGGGGCCGAATCTTCGCTATCGTCCGAGTCTGAAATCTCTCCATCCCGTACAACGCGCTTCGTCCTGGGGCCAGCAGCACGCTTATATAGTCGGCTTTCCTCGACGGTCGCAGCAGCTCCCGGCAAAACTGATGATACGATGAGGGTTCGAATGGTTCTTTGTCTCTCTCTAAGATCGGGTAACTGAGGCCCTCCTCGTCTGTTGATCGATCGCTTCTGGCGACGTTGTTCACGCGAGAAGATGGTCTCGTTCCTCTCCAAGTCGGCTTCGCTAAGCTCGTACAGATATGGTGCGTACTCCTTGGCCTGTTGTTGGGGCCGGAAAACAGTAGGGAGGGGAGTTTGGAGGAATGCGCCCACAAGGTCGGGGTCCTCAACGGGGCGTCCATCGAAGGGATGTCCAACACTGTATAAGCTCCTCGTGAAGAGTTGAGTCTGCTCTCGAATGCAGTGTGCGATAGCGGTTGTAAATTCTCCTGATAGTGACAGATCCCGTGCCATGTTGGCAGCAAAGTCCTCTGGTGAATTGGAAGGGTTGTTGATTTCCCATTCGAACTGGTCAACAAGGGTGTGCTGACCAATGGTGATGTTTAGCTTAATGAGGATTCGCATCTCGTCGTTCTTGTATGCGGAGTAGGGGAGTTCGGGGTCAAGCGCGTCGTCTTCTGAGTACACAAATGGGTAAAAATCATTGAGCTGTTCCCGCATCTGGTGCACGACCTGCTCATACACTGGTTGGGACGCAGGAGCCTTCAGGCCCATATCCTCGACGAGCTGCGCTGCAAACAGTTCGACCTGGAGGAGTCGTTCGTGGAGGTTCCACGTAAACGTATCGCGCAGTTTGATCTTGTCCCATTCAACCTCTAACCGCAGAGGTACTAACTCCTCGTGCTGCTCAGCCTGCTTGAGCATATCCTTGCGCTTGTACTTGAGAGGAGGCGTCGTCCGTTGACCAGGCCGTTGCTTCTGGGAGGGATAGATGATTCTGGAGGGTCCTTGGTTCTCGGTGTATCCATTGGCAAAGCCATTGTATCCCTCGCCGTATAGCCTTGATGGGGGAAACCATTGGCGGTAATCGGTGCGAACCTGGCGATACTCTTGAATCTTGTCGCGCGTGTCGGCCATTATTTTACGAGTCTGGTCGAGTTGACCGCCGAGCGCGGCGGCGGCGATGGCATCACGGGTGATGTATCGCTCGACCATGAGCTTATCGAATGTCTCCTTCGTTCGCACAGGCATACTGCTAGGCAAGTTTGAGGAAGATGCATCCTTATCGGAGCCCGACGTGGCAGCAGACGCCGGGCCCGTCGCCGGCGCCGTGGACGCGGACGGCTGGGCAGCCATAATTAGAGGGTTACGGGGCGCGGATCGCGGTCGCGGGTCGCGGCGCAGCGGAACGGCCGCGTCGGGGAAGCAGATGCAAGATTATAGAGGGATTGGGATTCGATACGCGACGCGGATTAATGGCTTATTGGGGTGTTGTATTTGGCGTGTGGGTTCGTCGTTGTTGGGTGGAAGGCTAGAAAAGGCGCGAGGCAGCGACTATCGAGGATTTGTTAAGTTCAGTTCAGGTGCAGGATTCGGCCGCGCCGCGACGGGACTGGAAGCTTGATCAGTCAGAATAATCGTCTTGTGGCTGGCTGTACAGGTACCTGCCAGTGTGGGGTTGTGCAACTAACTTTCAGGTACCTAGACCTGACTGCGCCACATACTTAGTCTAGGGATGTGGCTTGTAAGTCGATATCTACCGTAAACCTCCATCTCCGTGAAGTAATTTGGGCGGATTGACCTTATATAGCACTATTCGGCCATTTTGTCTCTTCTCTGTGTTTCCCCGTTCATCTTATGTTGGTTGCAAACGGCGCTCTTGAACTGGACGTGCAGTTGTCGTCTTGCAAACACAAGCTGTATCCCAGCCACATCCAAAATAATGATGCTAACTGGTTGGTAAACATCAACTCATACTACCAGGGCGTGATTGTCTTCACTTTGGTCAGACGTCAAGGGTGATTGTGGTTTCGATGAGTATAGATAAATTATCTGGTAAGTTTGGACCATTGACCGTCGAGCCTGTCCCGTGTAAAACCGTCAACGAAAGCGTTTGTGGTGCAATTTGTTCGATGTTCAAGACAGATATATTAACTTTACACATATACATGTAATTAACCTGGCAGTCAGGGAAACCCCCATATTTAACACGTATTCTTGGATATTCTCAAGTTATTATTGGACCCATAAATAGTAACTACGATTCGAGATTGAAAGCCGACAATAGTTCCTGAATCAAGGTACACGTGCAAAGTGTAGGGTAGCCCGAAAGAGGGTCTCGGCAGACGGGAGTGACCGACCGCCTAAGACGGAAAATAGGGCTGGATGAAGTCGTTATTACTGTAGCACTGGTTCCTGGCTGACCCCTCAACACCGAAATGTAGCTATCCGAGGTACCTTGATCGATATGAACTGAGGAGAAAGCCGACAGTTGCTTACTGTAGTAGGTAGCCAGAGGGGAGGGGAGTCCACACAGCTATTGAATATACGAAGAATTATTGCAATAGTAAACAGCAGTCATTATCGATTGTATTAGCCGTGATCTTGATCATCACGCATATTGCATGCAGCGTGTGGCGCTTGCTTTTGCGCACACAAAGACGCCCACACGACACGGATATTCATAGCTGTACTCGAGCTACAGAACAGGAATGATGAGCCGGGCAATCCGAGTTACTGCCAGTCAACTCATCATGTCTCATAGTATAACCAAAAAAGAAGAATAAATCATGATAAAATGAGGTCAGTTATACTTATACCTGACATCTGGTAAATAAATAACCCACAGCGCCTCACTCCCTTGAGGTGATTGACCATCCATTGCCCCTCCACCAACTAAACCCTGCTGTCGAAGCCCTCCAGCTCCATCCCAAAAAAGCCCCCGCTTCCCATTCCAGTCGTAAAATCCACTGGCTCTGTTCTGTGCGACCTGTTCGAGCTTTCATCCACACTCCCCCGGCATTTGCAGTTCTTCTTTCACTTTTTAAACCTACCGATATAACAAATATTGCCCATCATGTCGGAAACCAAGGAAGTTGGTAAGTAATAACCCCGATATATTCGACCTCTGATGGGCTAGAACATCCAAGAGCTATCCCCCCAGAAGCTCTTGTGCAGCTCTGCCCGCACTGGTGCTGCCCCTCGTTGCTCGCTCAGTCGCTGCCCCGCCATAACAACAACCCATTCTTGCGAATGCCCTCGTCATCAATGCCCCACGATGGCCTCACGCGGAGACCTCAATCATTACATTGAGCTTAATTGTACTAACATGATCACCTAGATTACTCTCTGGCCAACCCAGATACCCTCACCAAGTACAAGACCGCCGCTCAGATCTCTGAGAAGGTCTTGGCCGAGGTCTCCAAGCTTGTTGTCCCTGGCGCTAAGATTGTCGACATCTGCCAGCAGGGTGACAAGCTGATCGAGGAGGAGGTCGGCAAGGTCTACCGAGGAAAGAAGATCAACAAGGGTTTGTCATACATACACCTCCGTTATCATGACATAGCTGACGACGTCTAAAGGTTTCTCCCACCCCACCACCGTCTCCCCCTCGTCCTACGTCACTCCCTACACTCCTCTCACCTCCGATGAGGCTGAGGCTAGTACCGAGATCAAGGAGGGCGAGGCTATCAAGATTCAGCTTGGTGCCCAGATCGATGGCTTCGGTTCCATTGTCTGCGATACCGTGATCGCCACCCCCGAGGACAAGGCTGGAGAGAAGATCACTGGCCGCACCGCCGACCTGGTCCTGGCCAACTACTATGTCAACGAGCTCCTTCTGCGATTGATGATCCCCTCTGGTCTCCTGACCCAGGGTACCGAGGAGGAGAAGGCCAAGGCTGCCTCTCAGAAGGCCCCTACCCAGGCCAAGATCACCAGCCTCCTGGAGAAGGTCACCAAGGCTTACGATGTCAACCTCGTCGAGAGCACCACTTCATGGCTGTTCGACCATAACGAGATCGAGGGCAGCAAGAAGATTGTGCTTGCCCCTGCTGAGGGCACCAAGGGCGAGGGTGTTCCCGAGATCGGCGAGGTATGGGGTGTTGAGGTCGGTGTCAGCCAGGGCACCGGCAAGGTGAAGGGTCTCGACCAGCGAGCCACTCTCCACCGCCGCACTAACCAGACCTACGGCCTGAAGCGACCTACCTCGCGCAAGATCCTCAACGAGGTCCAGAAGAAGTTCGGTATCTTCCCCTTCAGCTTGCGACAACTCGAGGACGAGCGTGATGCCAAGTCCGGTGTCGTCGAGTGTGTTCGAGGCAATGTCTTCCGCCAGTACGAGCTCGTCGGTGACAAGGACAACTCCCCAGTTGCCCGATACCTCACCACTCTTGGTAAGTGATATTCTGCGTCAAGGAAACGATTTGTGGCAACATTTGATACTGACATGATACGCAGCCATCACCAAGAACGGTATTACCAAGCTGGGTGCCCCTCCTCCCCTGGATCTCGAGAAGTATGAGTCCGACAAGAAGATTGAGGACGAGGAGGTCCTCAAGATCCTGGAGCAGCCCCTGGCCCGAAACACCGGTAAGAAGAAGAGCAAGCCCAAGAAGAAGGCTGGCAAGAAGGAGGGCGAGGAAGAGTAAAAGAAGCGACAAGAGAAGATATGTCGACGAGGGGCTGAACGAACAAATCCGAGGATGATCGAACAAGAAACGAAAGTTAAACAGGATGCATATCGAAAAGTTGGGTCCATGACTAGACCGCCGTTGGATGGGCCATCTGGATGACACACTCTTCATCGGAAAACGGTTGGAAGGCCGATAGGGACGATTGAGATTCCCAACGGCGACGTCTATGTTGGCCAGGCGGTCTGGCACTACCAGAGATATATAGAAGCCTAACACAGCCTGATACTGATCAATTGTGTCTTTGTTATTCATGGTGCAATGGCTATCCCAACCGGGCGCAGACTGCGCCCGTCTGTTCTGTAAGCATGCATGCGAAGGCCAGCCTGGGGGCCAATCCTTGGAGGGATCGAGAAAGTGCACGATGTGGAGGCCAAACTTGATGAGTCCTAACAATGGCAATGGGAGTTACAGAGAGGCGAGCAGGATCGTTTGCACACGATTGCCCAGGGGTTGGTTCCTTAAAATGCCAACTTGGGCGTGAATCACCCTTTGTCATGCCCGCTCATGGCGCAGACCCCCCTGACTGCACATGATTTGTGACCAAGTACAGGAGCAAAGTGCGGAGAGATCCGGCATACAGTCATCGATAACTTGATGATGATGTGACTGCCTACAGTAGGTCTCAAGGTAGGTTGCTGTGACTTGCTAAGAGAGTGGACACTGTTGGCTGGGTTGGACTGGCAACCTTGGCTTCCCCTTATCGTTTATTCGATGCGTTGAGAGCCTCACGACAAGAGCTCTTTCGCTCTAATTTTGTGATTAGAGTCTTCTCCAGCTTATATAAACACCTCCTGTGATCATAGTGAGGCTTTTCAAACAAATCACACAAATTCAACAAACCTTCCAAGAGCATGTGCATGAGCTACTAAACGTCAGTCATAACGAGCTTGAGCTAGTGGGTGGTTGCTGAGGAGCTTAGAATTAGAGAGCAGGAGCTCTGTTAGTGCTGGAGCTTGGACAGAGAGACAAAGATATTGGAACACGTTGAGAGGAAAGTAATGGAAACGAATCACTGGGCGGGTCACTATCATGGAAAAAAGAAAGAAAATTAATTTTTTTTTTTTAAAAAAATGAAAAAGGAGAAAACCCATATGGTGAGCACTTCGAAATGAGTGAGCCAGGGATGGTGCTCAAGCTTCAGTGCTAGTCCACCGAGTTCCCATGTGAACTTGGTAGAATCACTGAATATGCCCTCACCACAGGGGCTAGGTCATTGACAACTACTGTTAATACAACTGTTTACTCGCCTACGATTTACCGATTAACAGAGAAAATAAGAGAACTGAACCCAGCTGCTGGGTGGCACTCTCTTCACTGGGTCTGCCCCCCCTTGTCCCTTGTCCGACCCGCGCCGTCAGCTCCGATGCATGCACTGACTGGCACTGGACGTGGCCTGGGTCATTCAAGTCGAGGCGAGGTCTCATGTCAAGTCAAAGCAAAGCAAAAGCCGAGTCTCAACCCGCAACGAAACGCAACCCACCCACTCACTCTTCATCTTTCTTGTCGACAAGACAACCCGCGTCAAAAACCTTGAAAGACGCGATAATACAGCAGTAATTCATGCTGCTTCCCAAGAGAAAAGTAAATTATTTAGCCCCCCTTTTCCCTGCAATCTGCATTTTTAGACATTCCTGCTAACCATATCCCTTTAGTAGTCCTAGAGAGGTGCGCTGCCAGTCCCGCGGCAACTGGTGCAGACAGAGAGAGAGGCACACAACCACAGCCTAGGACAGGCAAGCCAAAAAGGCCCGGCACAATGATCTCGTCAAACACTCGCGCTTCACGATCCCGCTATTCTAGTCCCGCGCAATCACACAACACGAAATGGAACGGAGTTCTCGACGCGTCAAAGGGGGCCACCGAAGGTTCAAGGGCTTTTATGCAGCGCTGGCTGGAACCATCCGTGCAGAGCAAGGCCAGCTTCGAAGATGATGGGTTGGTGCGATATGGCGTTGTTGAGAATATGGCACCGCTGGGAAGTCTGCCCAAGCCTAAGAAGACGGGTCCCGAGACGAGCTCCGGTGTCAAGAGGATTATATTAAGGCCGTCAGGGGCAGGTGCTGCCAAATCCACGGCGCAGGTCATTTCGAGCGATCCAGTGGTGGATGTTGACGTGGACGTGGACGTGGACGCGGATGCGGATGCGGAGGTGGAGGTTGAGGGGGACGCAATTACGGCGAGAGCGGCAGAGTCTTCCCCTCCACCCATCGCTCTCCCCCCTACACCGCCACGGCGAGTATCTATCGTGCTCAAGGACGCAGCTGCTGCGGCCGATGATGAGGATGATGAAGATTACAACCCAAATCGATCAAAGCGTCGTCAGTCAGGTCGTGCATCTTTGGGGAGACGGGCAAGGCGCTCTTCGGCCGGTCGCAGGAGCTCCATTGTGACTAAGCCAGCGGCAAAGGAGGCAAAGGGACCAAAGGGGCGCAAAGAGAAAGAGCCCGAGAAAGAGGTCAAGGCAGCAGCGGAAGAGCCAGAGGAAGCCCCAGAGGAGATTATGACAAGTCCAACAGTGACAGCGGCAACGATTCACGCAGTTGAACCAGTGGAACCTGAAGACAAAGAATTCACAGACAAGGTCATTGAGGCAGCAGTGGACGAGGCACTCAAACACTACCGATATCCGACTGCGTGGGCGCTGCGGACCCTCTACGACGAAAAATCAGGCGACCCCTCGTTTGTGGCTATGATTGAGGATGTTTTCAACCAAAGGGCAGACGAGGCTACATTGCAAAAGTTTTCCAAGCAAATGGAGAAGAAGAAGCGAGAGGGCAAAAAGGACAACCAAGGCTGCTATTACTTTATTCCTCCGACCACCAACAGCAGATTCACTCCTCACAAACCCAAGCCAGCACCGTACGGCAAACTACTGTACCGCGATCAAGTGGAGGATGAGGTGGAGGTTGAGTTGGGATATTCGGAAGAGGAAGAAGAGCACTTTGTCAATGACGAAGAAGAGGAAGAGGAAGAGGAAAACATTCACCAACCTCCGGCACGAGCTGCAAAGAGGGCCAAGACTTCGCATTCTCGCACTCACTCTTCTTCTCACCCTTCTCAAGCTCAAGCCCATGCTCACGCTTCTGCACAAGCACACACACACGCTCACTCCACCCGCAACACACCACGGAAAATGTCTTCAGATAACCAACCTCAGACGCCCTCGCGTAAGCGAATCAGGCGTGATTCGGCATCCAGCGACTCATCCCTATCATCAGCTCTCAGCCTGTCGTCGCCTGAGGCCATCATGGCCAGCCCCAGCCCAGTTCGTCGAGGGGGCACCGGTCGCCCTGGGCCACCTGGACCCGACTCCAGTGATGCGCCAAAACCTCGGCCAATCACCACCCGCCGCAAATCACTCGCCTCCAAGACCAAGCCAAAGACCAGCACCAAGACCAAGTCTACTAAGCAGTCCGCATCATCCCCAGCTCCCACCCTTTCCATTTCAAACACCAAAACCAACACTGCCACTACCACTGATGCACCCGCAAGTGCGACCATCAGCGTGAGTGCCGACGCCAGTATGCCAGGAAGGGTTTCTGCTGCCCAAATATTCCCCAACTTGCCAACAAAGTCCAAGACAGCAAAGGGAGCCGCCAACAAGGCATCATCTGCTCCGGTTGATGACGCTGGCCATGATAACGATGAGTCGTTCTGGGACCGGAGACGCGATGCGCAAAAGTTTGCCAACAGCGTCACGGCTCACGAGAGCTCTGTCCGTGGAGGAGAGGAAGATGAGCAGTTCTCAACACCTGCAAAGAATACGAGGAAGACGCGTCAGTCTATCGCTGCATCTGCATCTGCGACGACGAGGTCTACGCGGTCGGCGAGCAAGAGACCTCACGATGAGATCGATGCCGCAGTGTCTCCTGTTGCGTGGTCTTTCCAGCGCGAGGACAGCTCAGCCGGAGGATCACGGGCTGCGACACCCACGCTACGCCCCCCCAAGAAACCGAGAACTGGCCTTCGTGTCAAGTCATCGTAAGTCACACCCAAATCATCATCTTTGCCCCTAACTGCATCGGTTTCATTGAGAAAAATCATCATGATTATTGTCTCCATCTCACCCTACTTGCACTTTTGGAGAGACCCTGGACGCGTGAGAGTGGCCACGTCTTTATCTCTCGGCTCGGTTCACCGTCAGCCGTAGTCTTTGACACGAGATGATTACGCTACGCTTCTTCTACTTTATCACTATTTGCTTCGGATAGGTCATGCTAATCATGTTTTCACATCTAGCCCCGTGAAGAAGAGAGGAGGAACTGCCGCTGGAGTCCCTCGACCTTTGGGAGATGCCCCTGCGATTAACGGCGTGGCCAAAGATCAGGTACGTGACTTGCCCATTGTTTTCGCCTTTTGCAAAGATTCAAAATGTGTCCTGGATTGAGCTGGTCTGTGTTGGGAGAGGATTATCATGACCTTTTCCTCGGAGATTCACCAGATGGTGGCCAATTTTGTGCCTTGTCTTGTCGGGCCAAGATCACCAACGGAGTAATTTCTGGTGGTCCCCGAAGATCCGCTTTTCCGAGCCAGCCCCCGGCATTAGAATCAGCCCCTAGGACGTGTTGAAACGTGAAGCGCACGAGCGAGCGGGCGAGCATGATTGACTGACTGGACCTCTTTTTTTAGATATCGGACAATGATGAAGACTGCTCCGCTTGCGGTGCGGCTGGTGATGTCGTTTGCTGCGATGGATGTCCTCGATCATTCCACTTTGAATGCGTGGGCATGATACCGTCCGAGCATCTCCCTGATGAGTGGTACTGCAACGAGTGCTTGTACAAGCGATATCCGTCGCGCATGCCCGCGTACAAGGGTGTCTTTGCCGGTGCCCTCACCAACCTGGAGAAGAGCATTCCTCGCGCCTTCAGCCTCCCCAAGAAATTGCAGACCCGCTTTGAAGGCGTCAAGGCTGGTGCTGATGGCGAGTATGAAGAAGTCACTACGACCAAGACGACCAAGTGAGTGATATTTCTCTGCAAAAGAAGCAAAATCAAGTATACTGACGGCTACCCCAGGAGAAAGAACGGCTACGAAGAACTGCCAGACTTTTTCAAGCAGCGCGATGAAGGACAAGCAGTCATCTGCCACGGATGCCAAAAGGCCGCCACAGACGTGCGAGCCATCATTCCTTGCAGCATCTGCCCGCTCTACTGGCATATTGACTGCTTAGATCCTCCTCTTGCTGTTCCGCCTGTTCTAAAAACCTTCCGATGCCCTCTACATCCCGACGAGACTATGGCTGAGGTTCGTCCTCTGGCACCTGCTCATCGTTTCCGCAAGATTAAGGGGGCGCATACAATTGTCCCGACTATCTCACGTGGTATCAAGAATAACGGACACATTGAAGTCGATTGGAGTGACGAGCCTGAACCTGTAAACAACTCAGGTTGGCCAGATCCTGCCTCATTTGGTCGAGCTTATAAGCTCCCAGCAAAGGGCATTGTGCTTGATTTTATCGAGCAGTGAGTATAATCAATTCTTCTCTGGCATTCGCATTCTGACTATCACCACAGACTACGTCGCCAGGAAGCTGGTTACGGCCCCCGTCAAGATGAATCTAGATGGGTCTCCTATGTCCCAACAACTGGAAAGGACCCAAATCGCCCTCTTGCAGGCTCTGAGTTACAGCGAACTGTAGATGAAATGCAGTTAGCTTTGACTTTGACGAGTCTCAAGGAGCGTAAGTCGGACGGTGTCGACCACCTGATCTCGGCCCTCTTGGTGAGTCGTGGCAATTCCCTCACGTCCTCTTCCCCGCACGTGTTACTGACGATCAATCAACAGGATGCCGCTGATCCCAGTGTCTTGTCACTCATGGCAAAGACGGACGCTGGCAACATTACGACTGGTCATTTGACAGAGAACGACAAGCTTAGCCTGCGTACTCTTCTTACTCAGATGGACACTATGGGAGTCCGTATTCGACACCTTCTTGGTGAGCCAGCTGGTGTCACTGCTGCCATGCTTGACCAGGATGTCATACCCAGCATCCTGTCCCCCCAAGACTCAGCCATTGCCGAGCCACTCGACAAAGTTACGGCGCCTCTTCCCGTCACAGAACCTACTCCTCCCTCCACGATTGATCACGCCGAAGGCTCTATGGAACTCGATTGAACAACACTCCCTCAGAGCCCTTACTCTATTGCCACCAAAGAGTAATTACGATTCACAACGATTCCCGGCAGAATTAATCTTTGTTCGATTATAGCATACCCCATTCCCCCTTTTCTCTCAAGAGAAAAATCACCCTTGTACGTATTCACAGGCTTTGCGTGTATGCGAGCGCCCAAAATAACACAACCACTACCCATCCACCCACCCTTCTTCCTTTCACGCTCGACCTTCTTGACTACGGGTCGCCGGAGTTTGGACGTCTTTGCTATTTGAATTACGACCCATGGTTATAGAGACGGTTTGGATGCTCTTTGTCTCCGTCCATTCTTCCTTGTTGTTACCTCATCGTTCAGTTTACTTGCCGAAGGGCAATCACCAAGATTCTCCGAGCGTCTACTATTTCCAGACCCCGTCTCACCCCACAAAACACCCAAGTACCATCTGATTTGTGCCTTTACCGCGTATTTCTTTCCAAATCTCTATATTATGCACGAAATGACTCTTGTTTCGCGAGAGGATGCGAAACCCGTAGCAGGAAGTGGGCAGCAGGGTGCAAAGAGTAACCCAGAGACGCTGCACTAATTCCTCTTTGTTGTATCATAGTTGAAAGTAGGGGGAGAAGACGTTTGGAGAGAGAGCCGTGGACCAATTCAGCCACCTGGAAGGGGTACAGAGGTGAAAGCGATGCAAGTACTCAGCGGTACCAGAAAAGAGAAGATATGATTTTTAATTCCCCAAACTCCTGGTTAAAACATTGACTAGACTGAAATTGTATGTTCGCTTAGAATACAATACGTAAAGTAATCTACATGTAACTGCATTGTGTGCCGCTGATCGTAATCAAATTCACCATCACTTTATATACACCTGATCAAGAGTAACGTAGCTTCCATTAACAACAATATCAATTGCTAGGTCGTGAGAAGCTCAGACGCAAACACGCCAGCAAGCTTTTGCAAATCTTTTGGTTTTAATATACAATAATCCTTCGCAAGACATGGCCAATCAGCATAACCAGTCCACTGCAAATCCTCAGCATCATCCATAATGCCTTAGTATTGTCCCTCAAAGCCTGGGAATATCTCTCATCATGGTCGACCTCAATTTGAGCCAGACCTATAACAAAGACTCATCACAGGCAGCGCTACCAAAAATTCTACAGAAAGGTGAACAGACCAAGAGCCAACTGCCGTTTTGAACAAGAATCGTGGAGAATTTTATTTCTTTGTTTAGGTTTTTCCGGGTTCGTTCAATCGTAGAAGTAATCCTGCTTCTCCTCCCATCTCTCGTTGACGGTGCCAAAACTTTCCAGGCCGGCCTGAGGTAGGCCCCGCAAGCAAAGAAGTAGAAGGAGGGCAGGTATTGAAACAAGATGACAAGGCATCCAAAGTCGCATATGGGAGACCCAGTTCATATCTGGGCCATCGTGATAACGCGGCCGTCTTCGCAATGTCGGCATTCGAAGTAAGAACCCCCTTAACCCCCTCCCAACTCCCAATGGCACTGAGTGACCAAACTGGCCAGAAAAGTGAGAAGAAAACCTGCAAAGCTCCGTCTAACATGGCCAGAGCCCCCTAAAGCGTTGCGAAAACACAGTCGACTTGATCATCTCTGGGAATAGTTGATTAGCCTCCTCTTCTTGGTTGCCCGTTGCGAGACTGAGGTTGTCTTACGCGGCCTCGTCTAGGATTACCCTGCTCCTGTTGCATGTACCCCATGTTGGGCATGCCACCCATGTTTCCATAGCCATAGTTACCCATTCCCATGCCAAATCCTGGCGGGGCGAAGGGGGTCTGGCCAGCGGGCATCTGAGGCATCTGCGAGACAGGTGGCTGGATGGGGCTTCCATTGGGCATGTTCTGCTGACGGTATTGATCAACCGATGGGTTGGGGCCGTTGAAGCCTCCATAACCAGCCTGCATAGGAGGATAGTTGTAGTTCATAGGCGGCGGTCCGCGGTTCATCATTTGCTGATACTGCATCTGCTGCAAGTTGGCTGGCATTGGACCACCGGGTGCGTTGTACATCATGCCCTGGTTAAACTGAGAGAATGCAGAAACGCCACCGTCCGCGGCGTCATTTCTTTGACCGCCATACGGCATATCGAATCCAGGAGGGTTAGTTGGCTGGTTCATTGGGTTATAGAAAGGCTTGTTGGACTGCGCAGAGTTGGGGTGGTGGCCGTTGGAGTTTGCCTGCCTCGAAGATGGACGTTGGCGTTGCTCAGCATGTGTGCTAGCATCACGGTTGCTACCAGCGCTGCGGGTTGACAGACCAACCTCGTCCATCAGGCGCTTGTAGCCCTGGTTAGGCTGGGCCTTGATTCTGACAAGGACGTTCTTGACGTTCTCGACGACCTGGTTGCGGATAGACTCATCAAAGAAGGGCGTCGTAAGCACCTTAAAGATCAGAGTAGCACCGCATTGGTGGTCCTTGAGAATGGCCTCTAGAACCTGATCGTTGGGTGTGAAGAACAGCGCTTGAAGGATGGCATCCCGTGCGTCCGCCTCTGCCTTCTGGTTGATGACCTTGAGCACAGTAAGATAGGCAACCTTGTGGGTACAAAGATGAACCAAGTAAGGTACTAGCTGAGGCGAGAGAACTGTGCGGCGCTGAGGGAATGTGCAGGTGTCCAGGAACCAGGTCAGGAGAAGGGCACCGTTGGCGTTGGTTGCCAGCTGCACGCTGTTAAGGGCAATGGCAGCAGCAAGCATTCGCTGCTGGTCCTTGGTGGAATGGTGGCTCTCCAGGCAAGCTCTCATAGCACGAGCTCCATAGCGGCCCTGGGCAATCTCCCACATACGGCCAAGCATGGTCTCAAAGATGAAATCGTTGTAGGGAGCGCCAAACTTGAGACATCCTTGAAGAACATAGTTGCCGTATTGATCCAGGAACAGAGGAATTGTACAAGGGCGGATATGCTCAACAATCAGAGACATCTGAGCAGGGGTCTTGCAAACATCAATGATCTTTTGGGCTGCCCAGGTACCATTCTTGTGCACACCAATCTCAGCCATGTGAGGTGCGATCTCGGACAACATGGCATCGCGAAGCTGGTCGGAACAGTGCTCAAACAGCTTCTGTACCACAGTGTTACCCAAATAGTCGGACGAGAGCTCGGCAATCTCCGGGAGCATGTCCACGGCAATGTTCTCAATTTCAGTCTGGGATAGGCTCTGGTTATCGATTCGCTTGCGAATATCCCTCAGCTTTGGTGCATCGTGGACGCGAGTGTGAGCAGGCTCACGGATGGGAGGGATTTCCTCGACGAATGAGTTGAACTGGATGGCCGACTGGAGGTTGCGAGAAATCCTGAACCTGTCCTCCTCCGTAGCGCCAAATTGCTTGACGATGTCGAGAATATCAGTAGTCATCTCACGCAGAGCAGGAACCTTGGGAGCCGCGTTGTTGGAGGTATTAGCAGGGGCAGTCTCGCCAGCTGGTGTAGTGGCACTAGCTCCCTGAGCATTGTCTTGTCCTTTAGCGAACGGATCGGGACTGGGAGAAGGAAAGACGCCGTCGTGGCCAGGAGTATTGGAAGCAGAGGGGGGCTTGGCAAAGTTGATACGAATGGGACCAGCACCCGGGAAGATTTCCTTGCTGTTCATGCTTGCCTTGGCAGAAATGGCACTCTCAACTCTCTCAAAGTTGACGAAACCACAGTTCTTGTGAGTAAGGACGCGGGCTGACAGAATAGGACCATGGGACTTGAACATCTCAATCAAAGTCGAGGTAGTGGTGGACGTGGGAATGCTACCCAGCCAGAGTGCGCTGGTAGGACCCTCAAGGCCTTGCTCGTCAGCACTCAGGAGACCAGCGTTGCGGCTGTTGGACCTGCCAAGGTTGATTCCAGCAACAGCCTGAGGGAGATCTTCGTAGTCCTTTTCGTCTTGCAGTCGAATCTCCGCAGGCGCAATGGGATTGGGCATGTTGGAGTTACCAGACATGTAAGTTCTCATCAATCGGCTTCCAGGGGTATCCAGAACACCAGCAGTGCGGGCACGGGGGCGGTTGGCAGAGGCCTGGTTGGCGAATGCTTGGACGGCGAGGTTGTGATTGTGGATTGCGGCGTTAGTAGCGGCCAGCTGATCCTGAAGGGCTGCAACATATTGGGGGTCCAGGGGCATGTCAGCCTCGTAGTCGTCCTCGTCATCGGCATATTTGTCCTTGTTGTTGACCGAATAAGAACGGAACCGGCTTGCTTGCTTGGTAAAATCGAGATTGGCCAGGTATGGAGTAGCAAGCTGTGCGCGGGGAGGCTGTGGGGTCTCTGCAAGGCCAAGGTAATCCAGTGTCCTCATATGGACGTCGGACTCACCACCTCCTTCTTTAGAAAATTGAGACTGAGCTGGAGAGCTGGGACCGTTAGAGCCTACACTGGCAATGCTGGCCAAAGTGGACGCTCGCTCGCGGCCAACACCTGCCGGGTTCCAGCTACTGAAAATCGAGGGACCAAAGGGCGAGCTGGTGCCAGGAATTGGAGCGAATTGGCTCCTCTGGGGCATGGAACCGGCTCGCAGACGAGAAAGTAGGGTCGAGCTGCTGGAAGAGCTCTCCTGCGCCTCAGCATTGGGGGATGGCGACTTGAAGGGGCTCTGAGTCGGCGTGGGCCTATTGGTCTTGGCAGATAGGCCGGCGACACCAACCATGCCGTTGCCCGCACCTCCAGGGGAGAATCGAGAGGGCACCGTACCAGCGCGAGCGCGTCTCGTCTGGGGTATAGAGTCCGGTGTAGGAAGCTGAGCAAAATCGGGGAAACCATCGGTCGGGGACTCGGGGATGTTCTCACGCAGCGGCGTGGAATTGCCGCTTGTAGGAGGGCCGCCCCAAAGACTTCCCGGCATGCCCGGTACACCTTCTTGAGCTTGAATCTCGCGAGCTCTACAGAGTGAAAATAAATCCACGTCAGCACCGTACACCAATAAGTAGAGGGTTGGTTCGGCAACCAAGAACGACGGTATCTCATGGGTGGAGATGAGTGAGAAAACACGTTTGGGGGCAGACAAACCTCTTGGAGAACAGGCGGCTAGAACCAGGCATCTCGTGCGACGGAGAACCAGCCCCGGATCGCGAAGTGCCCGCCATCTTATTCGAAGGATTGAGACCACCAGACATGCCGAACGGAGAGCGAGAGGGTGGCAGGGGGTCGATGGGGGAGTTGCTGGAGGAGGGGGAACCAGAACGAGGTTGACTGCCGGACTGAGAGGCGTAGCCAAGAGCCAAGTGTTCGTTTCTAGAAGTTGACATTATCGATT
>JAASAY010000487.1:0-15596 GCA_014822085.1 Fusarium stilboides
TTTCCTGGGTTTATTGTTGGATACGGGTAATTCTTAGATTTTTTGTTCTTCAGTACGGCTCGCGCCAAACGGTTCACAGCCATATCATCTTCTGTTCAAACATGTATTCTTAGACGGTGCGATTCTGCTACCCCCATCAACAAGATCAATTTATTCGGCAATGCGCCCCTCGTATCCTGATAAGAGTAATCCCGTTCCGCATTAATCCCGTGTATCGATCTCAAGGTCGAGTTGCACGCCGTTGGAAATACCATAATCCCCAAGCGTAATATGATCCTTGAACGGTCTCTCACTCTGTCGTTTCAAGATAATCTGACCAGGGTCACGACCAATTCGTGCAGCCACCATCATCTTCAGCTGTCCCACGGTATCCGATTCTAGGCAGGGCACTGCAGCCTTGGTACCCAGACGGTCGTTCACGTTGACGATGATCATCTCCTCACCTGCCTGTTGCACAGGCGCCTTGGGCTTCTCCTTTTCCTTCTCATTCCTTTCCCTCCTTTGATCTCTGTCTCCACCGCGCTCCCGATCCCGACCACCGCGACCACCGCGATCACCACCTCGATCGTCTCGACGGTAACGATCCCTGCCAGAATCGCGGTCGCGATGTCGCTGCGGTGATCGTCTGCGAAAGTCGCGGTTTCTATCGTTGTCGCGACGCTCCCCCTTCCACTTGAAACCTCCTGATCCTCGGGGTCTTCGCGGTGGTGATCTTGAGCGGTCTCGGGGTCTGCGGGGAGGAGAGTCTCTACGGTCGCGCGACCTGCTACGATCTCTGCGCTGGCGCTGGTCGTGGCGGTCCGAGTTCTCGCGGAAAGAGTCGTTGCGGTCTTTGCGATCGTCTCTGTCGCGGGGAGCGGGTGATTTTGAGCGAGCTCGGGGCTCTGTGGGTGGTGAGTCTGTCATGGTTGATGGATCGCAGGCGCTGTTGCGCAGCTACTTCTTTTTTTGTATAAAGGGTGTCAAGGCGAGGGACAGATTCTGGGCCTGGGCTTTAACTTCCCTTGGCGCAGTCTTGTGGTGATTTGAGACGTGTGTATATGTGCTGATGATGGGTGGCCTGTAGATTGATGACTCTGATATGTATGAAGAAACTGCTTTGAAGAGGCTGGAGTTGATCGCGACGTCACGAGCCAGCTTGTGGCGGAGCTGTTTGAGCCCCACTTTTTAGGCAGGTCCCTGAGATTCCACCATCAACATCCTCAACATCAAATTCATTATACACAAAAGTTTCCATAATAAAATTCAGTGGCCTTGGCGATGAATGAAAATCTATAGTCTTTCGGGTTCTGTGTTTGTTTGTCATTGAATGTTAAGACCCTTTGGATCTCAAAAGACATTTGTTTATAGCTACTCGCCATGAACCCCAAGGCCGACACTAATACTGAAACGCAGCTACTGACTTGACATTGCCTCAACTGATCTTCCAAAGGAGAACGTGAGGGAACTATAATAGAACAATCAGGGTTCATTCATGACGACCAAGTTACGAGGATCACATGCTTATAATCGAGCTTCAATTGATTTGGTCACGTAGAATCAACATTTTTGGACACAACAGACAACTTGAAGACAACATAGGTTTACACCCACGGGTCTCGTTTATTCGTCAACTATTATAAACCTTAACCAGCCTAACTCTGCTATAACAGCAAACAGTCATAGGGTCATATAGGAATGAACTGCTGCTAGAGTTCAGATCAAGAGCGACATATCATCATTGCGGCATATGGATGCAGGGTAACCTCGTATTCAACGGCAGGACGCTATGGCATCTTTCTCATACAAATTAAGTTTCTCCCGCATTGGAAGGGAAGACAATAAGCCGACGAAGGTCACTTGCAATCGACGCAACTATTAAACTATTGCGCTTCTGGTCTCTCGCCCAAAAGTTCCCAGAGCCAGCAAGTTTGTTTGCCTATAACTTGCATCTTATTGTTGGCTCTCGTTGCTACGGAGAAAGACTAAGCTTGACGTCAACACAATTGTCGCGGCCAGATCCGCTATTGCAGGGCTGAACATTAGAACAAGGACCAGGGTCTGGCTTACCAGGAGACCACGGAAAGCCACCGCTTCCTGGAAGCACGCGACCCGCATTGTGTTGCGACCGATACCGCGTCGATGACGAGAGAACGCTACGCTAAGAATGGACGAAGTCCTTGCGTTGGCGTCGCACAGCATGGCCACGTCAACCTGCCTACCTACCTGCAGTGAGGAACGAAGGGAGTGAGTGATTGGGCGAAAGAAAGAAAAATACAGCGGTGTGAGGATCACATTGAACCGAAATAGAAGCATTCAGAACCTGAATAGAAACAGAGGCAACATGGAAACCAAGGCATTGACAACAGTCAATAAAGTTATGCACCATAGAGTGCGTACAGTAGTACGAGACACGAAGCACAAGAACCCACGCGGTAATCCAAGCAAATCCGGGGCGGGTAGCCGATCAGTCTGACAACCCAGCCCAGCCCAGGCCTTATTCATACCGACCGGGTTAAGATTCCATGCCCAAGGAAGAATGGCGTTACCCCGGCCAAGTTTTGGAAGACCGTTGAGTTGACCAGGAGAGGCGCTGTGGCAGAGTTTCAGTTTGATGGAGCAGAACTTTAGAGCAAAAAGAAAGCATAAAACAGCATAAACGGCTCTGAGGACAAAGCACAAAGCACGAACAAAGCCTCGCGAGGCATTTCAGACAAGAAAATGTTGAATATCGCCCACTCACTCACCCACACAAGTTGGATGTCGCCACAGACTAAAAGTTCCTGTCATCCATGGTTGCAATTACGGAACTTCCAAAAGAAAAAAGGTCCTCATCTAACTTTTCTCGTTACAGTAGCGCGTTAATCAGGTTCTTTGCGACGAATAATGACTGTCAATAATGATCGACGCTGTTCAAGGCTCTTTTGTGAACTTGGCGCGCTGTCTTGTCAAGCTTCTGGTTGCCAACGACGTTGGACGGACCAATTAAGGTATGGCGCCAGGCACAACCGACGCAGGAACCGCTTCCGAGAAGGCGGGTGTGCCTGGTACCTTTTTTAGGGTGGCCAATCCACGACGGTGAGGGAAATTATGCAAATTTTACTTTTGCCCTTCTTATGAAATGGGCGCAGCGAGTCACGACTGTGAAATGAGGGTCACTCACTTGATAAGATTGGACAAAGACGATTCAGACGATCAATCCACCAATTAACAATGACATTGACGGCGCGATCCGAAAAAGCCTTGCTCAACCACTCGTGGTCATTCGCATGAGATGAGTAGCGGCGAAGCAGAGCGCTACTTTAGGAGCAGACTCGTTGATGCTTCTAAGAGCCAGCTAAGGCAGAGCGAGCGTCTTTTTCTTTAATTCCCTCATCTCTCAGAGTCAGTGAGTGTGGGCTGCGCAATGATTTCATCGCCACCGGCACATGGTCGGTCGGTCGTCTTCCATCTCAGCTCGCTTCTGCTGCCGGTAGCCAACAGGAACAATGCAGAGTTTTTCCCGTGGTAGCGTTGCATTCACCAACTTTCCGTCACCAAGGCCAAGGGGAGACCAGGGTCGACCATACCCGGTGAAACCCTCTTTGTGCGTCCAGAGTATCAAAAAGATGCTCACGATGCCGTACAAAGAAGAAAGTGGGCGACAAGGGCTTCGAATAAAGGGTCTGTAAGACATGGCCCAGGCCCCAAGTTTCAGCAGCCAGATATTGACAGGCCCTGCTCGGCCGGACTACCTGAAGCTGTCAACAGATGCGCTGTAATTTCCCTTGAGGAGCATGACAGGCCAGTAGCCGGTCTCCCCAGGTCACAAGTACTTGAGACATGACCAAGGGATGGGGGCCAGTCCGTGTTACCGCTACCAAGTTTAATGGGCTTGGGCCTAGTCCGCCCCTCCCATCCCACCATCACCAAACCTCTGGTCTCCCCGGTCTGCCAGGCCTTGGCCTCAGAGGATGAGGGTGTGAGTTGATTTGTTGTGAGTGGCCTAGTGTGGGTTGCGCTTTAATGCCATGCACCTAGAAGCTGAGGTTGCTGCGCTGTGCGTTGTTTGCTTTTCCTCTCGTCGTAGTATTTCATACGGGTCCTCCCCCCCGAACTTGACAGGCCACCCTTCTACGCTTGCAACTATTCGAAACAACTTCTTCTCGGTCCACAGACTTCGTTGGCAGAGTCTATCGCTTACTCGTACATACATAACCTTGCTTGTACCTCTCACTGTCCGGATACAGACCATCTATCTGTTTTCGCTTCCAACTCACTCACTCACTTACACGACGCCTTGCGCCTGCTTTGAAAGCACTCACTCTCACGCAACTCAACAACAACAAACAACACAATGCATTTCTCCAAGCTCATCCTGGCTGTCCTGCCTGCCCTCGCCCTCGCTAATGAGGGCACCACCACCCAGACGTCCACTGCCGTCCTGACCAAGACCTACTTCCTCTCTCAAGTTCACACCGTCACCTCCGTTGGCGAGGCCACCACTGCGGTTGAGACTTTGGTTGAGACCACTTCTACCGCCGTCGTTGAGGAGAAGACCACCTTCTTGCCTGTCGTTCCCCAAAACAACACCACTCCCGTGTCTACCCCCAAGGCCACCAACACTGCTGGTAGCACTGGTGGCTCATCCTCGCCCTCCGAGGTCCCTGAGAACGCTGGATCTGCTGTCGCGGCTGGCAAGTTGGCTATGGTTGGTGTCGCTGGCATGGTTGCCGCCGCTTTCTTGTAAGCGCGGCCTGGATGTGAAGAGATACCTCTGAAGGATCTCACGACTGTCGACTTACGAATTTGTCGATGCAACCATCCTGTCTTCCATTTCTTGTCCATTTACCTCTTATATCATGGCCACCAGCGCGGCCTACTTCTTCATGATGAAACGACGCCAAACAGCGCCACGATACCACCAGTAGATCGACACTTGTCGTCTGCTTCAACCTTGATGAGTTTTGAGACTCTGCCTTCCTATGGATAGCTCGACTGCTTCCTTACGCTTCATCACGCCCGCTTCCTTGACAAGACAAGCGGGCTTTCAACACTTGCTGTTTCATTCATCCCCAGCACCATGCACCCAGCGCGTTGACTGCGCTGTGCATTGCTTGACCTTTGAATTGTTGTTGGTGTCCAAGGGTAGCCATTGACCGATACCAAGCCTGTTCATCTTCCTATCACAAACATTCCCCCTTTTCAACTTGTCCTCACTTAAGGACCCCCTTTCCAGGCTTGGTAACCGCAATTAATGGCTTTGAGATCAAATCCCCTCCTCGACATCAACAGTAACTGGTGCATGCTGCTGGCTGGAGACCCATTTTACCATTGTTATTCAGTCAACATCTCTTCACTCGACTCTGCTGCCACAAAGAGAGTCGGGACCGAGGAGACGGGGACGACGTCGGTGACGCAGAAACAACCATCTTCACTTCAGTAACTCTGCTTCTTGGATGAACTGGTTTTACTATACTTCTCTTTTGGCGATACCCCTTTTTAAGACGGCGCAGGTGATCCGAGGTCAGACTTCGCGTCGTGATCTCCGGAGGAAGGTTTGCAGCTTGGAGTATGGCTTTGATTTAATTCGGAAGGGGGTGGGATATGATTTACACGAAAAAAAGGAGGATTGGTGATTTTGAGTGTCCGGCAACGGACCAACGATGATGAGCCACGATGGCTTGGTAGATAGTATGAGAGCAATAGACTTTGTCACGCTCAATAAGTTTCTCCTCGGAATTCGAAGTGATTGGTGACTTCGGCTAACAACCACCAACTTGCGATATTCGCCTTAAATCGCCCAATCTAGCCCTCAGTCATTCGAGAAGGATGGAACTCAACATCCGATGACTAATTTGGAGAAGGCGTAAAAAGACCCTTAGGATGGCGTTCCCCACGAGAAAAAGCAAATGGAGCTGAATAAGGATAATGCGCGGTCCTCTAATTGGCTGCGGTTTCGGATGACGCCCGGAATATGGCGGGTCCCATCGGCCTTTGCCCCCGAATTCCATTTGCAGCTGCAGACAGCTTTTGCTCAACGTTGAGCCTACTTCTTCGTTACTCCACGAACGCTTCAACGGCCTTCTTTTTCTCTCTTTTTTCTCTCAAGAGGGATTGAAGTCATTCATTCTGTACTCCTGCCATGGCGTCTCTTGCTCCTTCGCTCAAGCGGGCGCATGCCCCTCTTCGCAAAGCGCTCAGCGCAACTCCTACCCTTCGAACTTTCGCCACTGTACCTCCGACCGGCAGCGAGCCCGGCAAACCTCGACGAAAGAGTTATTTCAAGGATACCACCGTTTCCGACTTCTCCGACTTCCTTGCTACGTCGTCTCCGGCCCAGCCGTTGTCGCCAGCAGACGCCTACAGCCTCAAGACCGCCGAAGTCGGCCCTGAGGGCAAGAAGAAAACGATTACACGACTGCCCGAATGGCTCAAGACACCGATCCCTGCGGGTAACGACAATTTCAAGAGCATCAAGAAGGACCTGCGAGGATTGGGATTGCACACCGTCTGCGAGGAGGCCCGATGTCCCAACATTTCCGAGTGTTGGGGTGGTTCAGACAAGAACGCCGCCACAGCTACTATCATGCTGATGGGTGATACATGCACCAGAGGATGCCGATTTTGCAGTGTCAAGACAAATAGAAAGCCTGCGGCATTGGATCCTCACGAACCCGAGAACACCGCGGAGGCCCTGGCTAGGTGGGGTCTTGGTTATGTCGTATTGACCAGCGTGGACCGTGACGATCTGGCAGATGGTGGTGCGCGACACTTTGCTGAGACAATCCGAAGGATCAAGCAGAAGAAGCCGTCGTTGCTCGTTGAGGCTCTGACTGGTGACTTCCGCGGAGATCTAGATATGGTCAAGGTTGTGGCTGAGAGTGGACTTGATGTCTATGCGCATAACGTGGAGACGGTCGAGGACCTCACCCCATACGTGCGAGACCGCAGGGCTACCTTCCGACAGAGTTTGGCTGTCCTGAAGCACGTCAAGGATGTGAAGGGTAAGGAGGGCATCATCACTAAGACCAGTCTGATGCTTGGTCTTGGTGAGCAGGAGCGCGAAGTCATGTCCGCGCTTGAGGGTAAGAGACCTACTCTCCTAGTCATATGTAACTCAGCTAATCCCTCTTTAGAACTCCGAAAGGTCGATGTGGATATTGTCACATTTGGTCAGTACATGCGACCGACTAAGCGTCACCTCAAGGTAGAGAAGTACGTAACTCCCGATGAGTTTGAGATGTGGCGCAAGCGAGCTCTGGACATGGGCTTCTTGTACTGCGCCAGCGGTCCTCTCGTGCGTTCTTCGTACAAGGCTGGTGAAGCCTTCATCGAGAACGTTCTCCGAAAGCGCTCCGGCGAGAAGGGCATGGCCAGTGGAAACCTCGGCCAAGCCGTTGCCCTTGACTCAACCCAGTCAACCATCTAAACATAAATCACTGTACTCCTACTTTCACCTCAACCATACTACACTATATAATCACGGATCATGACCAACGGCGATGGCCGTATCGGATGGCGTTTTACAGGATAGGGTCAGATATTCAACTAGAAAAGCATGGCCTTCAACAAGGCTGATGCGACCTACTCGCATACTCAAAGACAATCACTTACCCTCAATGGGTTGTACATCAATCATCTGCACGTCAACGTGTTCATTGTCTCTGGAATTTCCCTTGTGCTTTTGTAAGATGTAACTGAATCACAGCAGCGGCAGATAACGATGTTCATGCCACTGCATCGCGGGGTTGATGGACTCGCATGTCTTCGATAGGGGAGTTTTAATGCACCTGGTCACTGCTTAAGGTTTGTTTCACTACAGGAAGGTAGTTCATTCTTTTAAAGTCGTCCTCTTTGGCTTGATAGCCCAGCGCAATTGCGACTTGGGATGAGAGTGCATTGTGATTCAATTGGTGACGTCGTAGCCAGCTTCAATCACGATGAGGAAGGTGCAGTTATGTCAAACCAGAGTACACCATGTAGCAGGAGCAACCGACAAGATGCTCCTTCCGTTTCTTGCCAAACCCATTGCTCTACCCAACAAAAACCTTCCTCGACCATCGTGCACTCTAATTCTTCCGCTAACAACTTACACGTACGCATTCTCGGTTCGAACTACTCACCAATTCCTTCGAGCTCTCATCAAGCATTTCGTCATGAAGCTTAAAGCATTTCTCGTGCTCTCTCTTGCGAGTATAATAAATGCGAAATACTGGCTAGAAGAGATTGATCATCTAGGTCGTGCTCCCTACTACCCAGACCAGCTGTATCAAGTCTTTCGCAACGTGAAGGACTTTGGCGCTGTTGGCGATGGAGGTTTGTATATGCGTTCAAATCATTCACTTCATAGCTAACAAAGTAGTCACCGATGACACGGCGGCAATTAATGCAGCCATCAGCGCAGGTGTTCGATGTATTCCTGGTGTGTGCAAGGGGAGTACTATTTCACCAGCGACTGTCTACATTCCTTCTGGGTGAGTGTCAATCATAGAGCGCTTTGACAAAGATTCTAACACACATAGAACCTATCTGATCAGTAACTCCCTAATCGATTTATACTATACCCAAATTATCGGCGACCCTACCAACCGCCCCGTCATCAAGGCATCCGGGTCCTTCTCCAAGGAGAGCTTCGGTCTTATCGACGCGAACCCCTATCTATCAACTGGGACTCTCTCATGGAACTCGACAAATGTCTTCTTTCGCCAAATCCGCAACTTGGTTCTGGACACTACTGCCCTTCCCCCTCACTTCCCTGCTGTGGGTATTCACTGGCCTTCTTCTCAAGCAACGTCAATTTCCAACTGCGTATTCAGACTGTCTACTATTCCAGGTAACATGCATACTGGTCTTCTGATCGAAGAAGGTTCAGGGGGCTTGCTGAACGACCTTTACTTTTATGGCGGTGGAAATGCCACAGTTTTGGGCAATCAGCAGTTTACAGCGCGCAACCTCTGGTTCTCCAATGCTGATGTTGCAATATGGATGACTTGGGACTGGGGATGGACCTTCAAGAGTACCATGTTCAAGAATTGTCGAATTGGTATCAAGATGGATCCCGTATCCAACGGTGTTGGCTCCATCACCATTCTTGACAGCTGGTTCGAGAACGTCGATACAGCCATCGCCACAACTCGCAACAGTTCCCAGGCAATAAGCGGGACAGCTTCTCTGGCAATGGAGAACGTCAACTTTCAGAGCGTGAACAATGTTCTCCTGGGTCCTGAAGGGATAGATCTGGCGCGATCTGCCCTAAATCCGACAAGTGATGCCGCTTTTGTGATGGTAAGTCAGACAAGTCTCACTGAATCGAAAGCGACTAACAATATCAGGGGCATTATACCAACGCAGGTGGCACTTTTGACGCAACAGGCTACTATCCCATATCCACACCCCGAAGTCCCAGTCTTCTCGACCGCAATATCTACTACGAACGATCAAAGGTGAGTTCGACCAGCTAATTAAAGAATATACTAACCCTCAAAGCCCCATTACGAACAAGTTCCGAGCAGCTACTTCATATCTGCAAAAGTGAACGGAGCTTACGGAGATGCGTCCCATGATGACACGCAGGCACTCAATGCGTTGTTCAAGTATACAGCAGCGAACGGGCTCATTGCCTATCTGGATGCCGGATACTATATGGTCTCTGACACTGTATACATCCCCCCAAATGCAAAAATTGTAGGCGAAGCTCTCGCATCAATCATCATGGGTACAGGATCAAAATTTGGAGACTTGAACAATCCCCGACCAGTCATTCAGGTTTGTCGGCCTGGAGATGTTGGCCAAATCGAATGGTCCGACACAATCGTTTCAACACGCGGATCAACAGCAGGTGCAATTCTTATACAGTATAACCTATATAGCTCTGGAGCTCCATCGGGCATGTGGGATGTACAAGCTCGCATCGGAGGTTTCGCAGGGACTTACTTACAAGTTCCTGAATGCCCTGCTATCAAAGCGACCAATACTGTCAACCCGAGATGCATGGCAGCTTACATGAGCTTCCACGTCACAGCTTATGCTGGGGGATTATTCACAGAAAACTGTTGGTTCTGGGTAGCGGATCACGATCTCGAAGACCAAAAGTACCAACGAGTTTCCATTTTCGCAGGACGAGGTGTTCTTGTGGAGGCCCAGAGGGGCCGCATCTGGCTCAGCGCAAGTGGCTCAGAACATCATGTTTTGTACCAGTATCAGCTCGTCAACACCAGGGACGTGTACATCGGCCATGCGCAAACGGAACAAGCATATTTCCAGCCTATGCCGCCAGCTCAATACCCTTATCCAGCCGTGCCTGGCCTGCACGACCCAGACTTCCAGGTGAGTTGTCAGAATGATGCTTCTGGAGAATGCAACGCGGGGTGGGCGATGAGAGTCATCAACTCAAACAATGTGGCCTTATACGGAGCGGGACTGTACTCATTCTTCAAGAATTACAACGACTCCTGTGCCAGCAACAAATCTCCAGGATATTGCCAGGAGAGAGTTTTGAGTATCCAAGGTCCAAGCAGCGGATTGAGGTTTCTAGGATTGAGCACAGTTGGAGCCAGAATCATGGTGGAACGCGACGGTGTGGATTTGGTTGCGGCCGTGGAGAACAATAGCACATTTGCAGACACTTTGGCTTTGTATGTATCATGAGCGGTTGACATATTAACTCTAATGTAGGACACCAGTGGGAAAGAGTTTAAACCGGGGTATCAATTGCTATACCAGTCACCTAACTCGAATCCCAAATACCTCTTAGTGTGGTCAAAGCAATCAAAACAGCTTCATCTGTCCTGATGGTTCGGCTGCCTTGGTTGGGCAGAACATTGATCCAGTGATCAAACAACTCCTTGGTCTTGGAACCCTGAATGTCCATGCTGCTGAGCTCTTCATCATTCATTGCAGCAAACTCTAGACCACGCGGTCCACCGAAAACAATGATAAGATGGTTGAAGTTGACTTTCTTAGAAGGAGGAAAAGCCCTGGACGCCGGGATACCACGTTCAGAGGTACCAATACTAACGTCGTAACCATTCTCGTAAGGGCTCTCGGTGAAGACATTGGAAAGGGAGTTAGCCTTTCGTACAGTGTAACCCCAGTAGTAGCCGCCCTCAGTCCTTGGCGCAGCAGGATGCACAGGCTCGGGATATTGGTTCTCATCATCGGGGAACTTGAGCGTTATTCGTGTCTTGGGAGGAATTTCTGCCTCAATCTCGACAGGGTAGTCCAGACCGACTTCGACAAGGGTTCCGGATCCTGTACTAGTCTGCCCAGCGATAGTGACACCCTCACGGTAATTAATCCATTCCCTAGGGTTCGGGTGGTGCGGCATGTCGAGACTGGGAAGCATGGCAGTGAGGCGCAGGTTGGGATGAAGAGGGAAGAGGGTCTTGCGCATAAACGGAGGCGCCTCAAGGAAGGACAAAATGTGTGAGAGGAAGTGGCATGGATCGGTATCGCCTGTATAGCTGTTTGGGTCTGTTTGATGAGGTCGGGTAGACAGAGGTGAGTCGTCAAAGACAACGACCTCATCGACAGAAAAGACGGCGAGGGCGCGAGCAATGCGCGCGGGCTGGGTCATTCGCTGGTCGGCGGTAGCAAGGCTAGGAGGGTTAGCAGTTTTAATACTGATATTTAGTACTCAACATACTTTGTGAGAATACTGCTGGGAATTGCGACAGAGAGAGTCCATGGTCGACCTCCTTCAGTGGGGTTGAAGGTTGCAGAGGGCTTGAAGGATGTGGTATCCTGACCAGTGTGGTCGGTCTTCCGCTTCTATTGAGAGTCAGCACTGCTTGAACCATTAGAAATTTCTGAATTGACTGACCTTTGACTTGCGCTCGTGAAAAGACATTTTGGCGCCGATAAGATTTAGTGATCTGCTATCAACGGTGAAGCTGCGCGGACTAAGAACAAAAAGTTGTGATAGTGGGACGAATTGTCCGGCAGAATCTTCCCGCCTTTCTCACCGCCTACCAAATGCGGCTTGCACATGCATCGTCCGCGCTTGGTCAGCATCACAGCTAACGACACGATGCGACAGATGTGGCCATTACTTCAACATAAGCAGTTTCAACAATAACGATATCACAACCATGAGCGGCCCTATTAATGTCGGTTCCGAGTCCGAATGGAGCAGTCTCCTCTCGGGCACAAATGTGGTCGTCGCAGACTGTATGTAATGACGAAGACCCCGCGGATTATCTACATGATCACTAACACCACTTAGTCTACGCCGACTGGTGCGGTCCCTGCAAGATGATTGCGCCCACTTTCGAAGCCCTCGCCAAAGAACACTCGCGTCCGAAGAAGGTTGCCTTTGCCAAGGTCAACGTCGATAACCAGTCCGGTATTGCGCGAGCCCAGGGCGTCTCAGCCATGCCGACCTTTAAGATCTTCCACAACGGTACTTGCATCGAGACCATCAAGGGTGCCAACCCTCCAGCGCTCACGGCAGCTATCAACAATGCAGTTAAGCTGGGCGGACCAGCTACTGGCGATGTGTTCAAGACTCCTGGCCGGACACTCGGTGGCCAGTCTCGAGCGGCTCCTTTGTCTAAGCAGTGGAACCTCAAGGGATTCCTCAATGCTTTAGTAGCGTTTTTCGGATTGTATTTCGTTTCTTTGATTACAGTATGTTGCCAGAAATACATAAGAAACAGTATGAGTTGCTAACAAGATGGCAGTTTGACCCTTATAAGTCGGCGGAGAAGAGCGTGTTCAACCTTCATCGGAAGCCAACACCGAGGAACGCTGGCGGTTCGACACAGGGCGCTGGAGGAGCTAAACCTCCTCCACGCTCTTCATTCAAGACGTTGGCGGATCTAGGTGGTGATTAAGCGTATGGGTATGGCGTTAGGGGTGGACGATTTCAACTTGGCAACTTCATTCAATTTTTTTTTAGCAAACTCTTCACAAAGCCGTAGAACAATTAGAACAATTCTACGATCCATTGCCTTTCCATACGCTTCTTGCAAAAGCTGGAGCTCGAGCGAGTGTAATTGCCACTTAGAGTCACGTGAGCACGCGTATAGGCAAAAAAGTCCTCGACGAAGATACAACCTTTCATACTCCATACCTCAAATTTGTACAGTACGGAAAATGTTGTCGGCCAGGGGAATTCGAAATGCCTGCCCGAGGTGTAATACTTCTTTGATAGCTTCTTCTCGGTTTTACACTTCTTCCACTCCTTTATTACGCTCGCGACGTATTTCTCCCTTCCAACAGACACAGTCCAATAGGAACGCAGCAATTACACAAGCCTTTTCGACGTCAAGATGTTTGCGACAAGAAGCTGCGGGGGAAGCCCAGGCTTCGCCAGAGGAAATTGAGCGGGTTGTACGAGATGCTAAGCAACGATTTCGAGATACTCTACCCAAGGGTTATCTCAATGACGAAGAATATGCGGTATACGAACGATTGTACGGAGCGCCGTTGCGCGAGACGAGACCCGAAGATGTTGGTATTCCAGAGCACGCCGATATGGAACCACAGCCCCCACGACCAGATAACGAGGGAACTCTTCTGCGACAGCTCGAAGGTGGCGAGTTTGAAGAGATTACCTACCAAATCCCTCTGAACGAGAATGCGCAAGAGACGGACGAGACAGCGCCCGCACCCGAGTTAGCGGATCTCGCAATCGAACAGATGGCACACCAGTCCCCGGGCTACGTCGATATGGTCGCCCGGAGTCAGCGAGAGTACGATGCGATGCAGAAGCTGTCGGAAGATTTCAAGGAGACACAACGAAAGCTACAGGAGGCTGAGGACGAAGCTGCAGCAGCAGAGGAGGAGCTTGCAGAGAGGCAGGCAGAGGAGGAAGATATACCCTTCTGGCCAGAGGAGCAATTGGGCGAGCGGATGTCTGGCGAGACTGGACGATTTCATCCCCTTTCCCTCGAGGGTCGCTTTCACGGCAGCCCTGTTGAGATCTCTCTACCGCGGGACGAGTTGATCATGCCAATTCGGGATCTTTTGCAGCGAACTCATATCGACCACGTCAAGAGTGCGGCTGAGACTGCCTTTGGAGGTGCAGGTCTTCCTTTGTCTCCTGCGACACCCGAGAACAAGAGAAACGGACACATGCGAGGTGTTGGTCTTCAAGCAGATCAGCGACACATGACCGAGATCGAGGCGGATGCGTTCATTGCGGGCTTCTTGCCACCGGCCTACGCTTCTGTTATGGCTACTTTGCGAGAGGTCCGCAAGCGAGTTGGAAGTGACTGGATTCAGTCTAAGCTTAAGAGTGGCAGTGGTCTCAGCGTTCTCGATGCAGGATCTGGTGGTGCAGGCTTGGTCGCTTGGGACGAGATTGTGCGAGCAGAATGGGATCTGTTGAAGGAGAAGGGTGAAGTGAAGGGATCTGATCCTCCAGGCAAGCGGACAGCGGTCGTTGGTTCAGATCGTCTACGACATCGCGCCAAGACCTTCCTCGACAATACCACTTTTCTACCTAGACTTCCTGACTACGAGCATTCAGGAGAGATGAAGGGTCAGCATCTTGATGCTCCCAGCAAGCCCCAACCTCGTAAGAGCTACGATGTTATCATCGCCTCTCACCTTTTCCTCAAGGAAGAGCAGGACCACTACCGACAAGCCATTCTCAACAACCTCTGGAGTCTACTGAACAAGGATGGAGGTATCCTGCTCGTTTTGGAGAAAGCCCACCCTCGAGGATTTGAGGCCGTGGCTCACGTCCGAGACACAGTTTTGAAGCAATTCCTTCTGCCTCAATCAGGAGAGCCAGTGATCGAACCCGAAGACTTCAACCCTGCTTTTCAGCGTGAAAAGGAGCCCGGACATGTTGTTGCTCCTTGCACCAGCCAGGGACTATGTCCCATGTACCAGACGCCTGGCAAGAGCACTGGCCGCAAGGACTTCTGTCACTTTAGCCAGCGGTTCGTGCGCCCTACGTTCTACACCCGCATGCTTGGAAACAGCTCGAACAACCAGGGCGATGTCGAGTTCAGTTATGTGGCTATCAGACGTGGTGTTGCCAAGGAGAGTTCTATGAATGGCAAGGAGGCTACAAACCAGGCGTTTGGAGGATATGAGAAGTCGGACACAAACCCCAGCATGCAGACTCTTCCACGAGCTATCATGCCTCCTTTGAAGCGAAAGGGCCATGTTACCTTGGATCTCTGCACACCAGAGGGTAAGCTTGAGCGATGGACAGTTCCCAAGAGTTTTAGCAAGCTGGCATACCACGATGCTCGCAAGTCAAGATGGGGCGACCTCTGGGCTCTTGGAGCTAAGACACGAGTGCAGCGGAACGTTCGCGCTGGTAAGGGACCTGACGACGGTGGCAAGCGAGCCGCACAAGGCAAGAAGCCTAGAAAGGTCGAGATCGTCATGGGACCTGGTGGTATCAGCGCCAACGAGAAGAACGCACCTCGAGAGCGACGTGGAAAGAATAAGATGGACAAGAAGAGTCGAATCCTCAAGGAGATCATGGAGGCAGAGGAAGAGGAGGAGAAGATGATTGCTAAGCAGATGGATGAGGAAGTAGAGGCTGAGCTGGTGGATGATAACGAAAGAAAGGGTCGACCTTAGGGATCTGAATGTTATGATGAACTGTAAACTAACTGTATAAAAAGGGGTCACTGGGCTAGGCATGACATGAGGGCGTTGGGTATGATGAT
>JAASAY010000488.1:0-45589 GCA_014822085.1 Fusarium stilboides
GCTTTATATAGTTTTAAATTAAAGCTATTAAGTAAATAAAATAATTAAAAAAAGTTTATTATTTTACTTATTATAAAAATTATATAGTAATTATTTTTTATTTAAATAAAATTAAGTATAGTATTTAAATATAAAAATTAAGCTTATAGCTTAATAATAAAATAATAGCTATTTATTATATCTTAAATTACACTTAATTAGGTATATACTAGTATTATATCTTTTTTAATTAGCTAAAAACTACTAATACACCTAATTTTAGTTTTTAACCCCTAATATTATTAGCAGAGTATTACTAAGCGGCTATACTAGCTTATTATTTATCTTATCTCTATACTATATTAATAGCTTAGCTAATTTCTCTAATAAATTATAAATAAATTTAGGGGCTATATAATACCGCAAAATTACTATTAGTAAGTCCTATATATACTATTAGCTAATTTATATATATACAAGTAATTCTTTTTATAAATTATCCTAAAATAGGTCTACTTTGCAATTTAAATTCTTTATCTATATAACACTGCATTACTACTTGACTCCTAGCACCTGTTTTATTTCATCGCTTAAATCACGCTTAGCGTAGTCCCTGGCACTGCCCAACGGCCCCTTCAGGTCAGGATCTGCCCCCTTGCTTAGTAGCCACTTGACTCTCTCAACAGCACCCGCCTTAACCGCATTTACAATCGGGTATAGCTCTTCCATATGGCGCGTTTCCAGTCTGTGGTTGACGTCAACCCCATTCTCCAGTAACAGCTCCATGACAGGTATTCTTGACTTGTCGAAGTCCGCGCTCGGTTCAACACGTCTGATGTCAGGAACTGAGCCTTCAGGATAGGCGCCTGCAGCCCAATACAGCCCCGAACTGGTCATCTTAGCTCCAGCATTTAGAAGCTTCTTCACTACTTGAACAGTGCCCTGAATGGCTGCCAGCTTGAGAGTTTGTCCTTGATCAATTTGAGGCCCGGCAACGTTGGGATCTGCGCCTTGTTCCAGAAACCAATCAAACAGGGGCTCATTATTACTCCGAAAGATTTCTGGGAGGGGGCTCTCTGGAGTATTGACTGTCCAGCCGTGCTCCATAAGAACCTGGAATAAGGCAACCTGTTTGTCTGCTGGGGCTCTGAGGACGGCTGCTGGTGTTGCTCGTGTCATCGGTGCTCCAGACTGTAGAAGAAAACGTGAAACGTCGACTCTGCCGTTTTCGAAGGCGTCGTCTAATCCTTTTTGAAGATAGAGTGGTGAGCGAGATTGAGAGGAAACTATTGACTCGACAGTAGATAAGTCACCCTCTCGGCAGGCAGACCGAAAGTTAACAAAATCTGGTACATCGGCGTCTAGTCCCGCGCGAATCCATACGTCGCTAGGCCACTTGGGAATTCCGTCTATCTGCTGTCCGCGTTGTGCTGCTAGTTGCCGCATCTTGGCTTGTTGCAGTTGCTCTGGCCACATCGACTCAGGAATTATTGCACGCATTAGCTGCCGCCTTTTTTGATGTTCTTCCGGCGAAAGCTCGTTGCTCTTATTTCCTCGTGGTGACATCTCTCCTTGTTGCTGGGGATTTGCCTGGTTGGGAAGAGGAGGGTAAGCTAACAAGCCGGTGGTACTGGGAATGCCATAACTGCGCTGTGCGGCCTGTTCGGCTTGTTGTCGTAACTTGGCTAGTTGCGCGTCCCGGATTGCCACCTGCTTAGTATAAACCTCTTCCGGCGAAAGCTGTTTCTCTTGTGATAACATTTTTCTTTGTTGGTTGATGTTTGGTTTGGAAGGAGGTAAGCTTAGGATTGCAGCCTATAAATAAAGGTGCTGCCTATACTGACGTAATAATTATGGGGTACTTAGCAGGGATATATAGCTAAGAAGGACGATGGTATTTGGATCTGTGGATATATCCGTCTGTCGAACTTGTGCAGTGTCGTTATGGATTACTGCACGAACTGCTATAGCACCGGTTAGGGGCATTATAGGATATATCACCTATGCTTAGTACATTTCAGCTAAAAAATACCTAAAGATCTACATAAACTTAGGTAAAATCTAAGTAGTTCCTAGCTAAGTATAAAACATACTTATGCTTCTTTTCAACCTTGTTCCCCAATTATCCTGACTCTCAAAAGATCACTTTATTTATCTAACTTATGCGGTGTTATTAAGGACTACTGTACGAATTTTGCGAACGCTGGTGAAATTCGGCAAAGATGCTGCGCCTACCTCGAATCTCATTGCTTGCATATGAGCTAATTAGGCGTTGTGTACCAACCGGGGGTCCCTGAACTTGGCGCCTAGGGGGGTTGGGAAAAACGGAGACACCAAAAGATTGCTGGGGGATTAAGTTTGGTGATTATATGTCTTGTTGAGACACTTAATCACTGGTATGAGCTTTCTTCGCGTCTGCAAAGCCATTAGAAGAGACAGGTAAGCAAAGAAAAAGACAATATCGCTCGTCTAGCAGCCAAGCTGTATGACGTGTAAAGAGATTAGTGAGCGACACTGGCTTATGGTCTCATATGTAGGGTGTTTAAGACATGGTGCAAAACCCAGCAGATACAGAAACAGCCCTGAGTAACCCTAAGCCCATATATCAAGGACTAAAAAAGAACAAGATTAAGAATTAGTAAAAAATTAGTAAACCTCTTAGCTGGTACCGGAAAAACTGTGAATAGAGAAATTACTTTAGATATATGCTTTTCTGCCTTGCAAGTGTTTCTAATTAGGTATTATATTCTAATAATATGTCTTACCTGGCAATCTTAATAGGCCTGATCTGGTTTAACCGAATTGCCCTGACTAGGTTATATATAGCGTACTGTTATTACCGCTACTATTATTTGTAGTCGTGGCTTTATTAGGTGTATATAGCTGACAGAGTAGTAACCTGATCAGGGTAGGTTAAATATTTCCCGGGAATGCAAGGGGTAATTGCTAATCCAGTTTCTCTTCATAGCGTATCTCAAACGCGCCAGAGTCAATTTTTACATTGAGTGATATAACTAATGTTTTACCTCTGGAATGAGATTATTTTCTGCTATGGCCTAGATATCTACAGCTGAGACAAGGCATTATCTAGGCCTTTTGATTCCCTACTCTTTGTCTGTGGCGCTGCGAAGTCTGATAAGTGTCTTACATTTCCTGTGCTCCGTTCCCTCCCTGCCATCCTCCCTGCCATCCCCCCTTTGTATTTCAATATAACACTTCCCACGACTTTAGATCTTGAAACTTGTCGCTCTTTAATCCTGCATTAAAAAAATTCTCTCTTGCGTTCCACCATGACCTACATGGGGGTTGTCTCTATCCTACTTGGAGGCCTTGCCACTACCGCCACCGGTTTCCAACATGACGGGCAAATGCCGGAGTCATATTGCATAACCTACCTGTCGACCTATCTCGCCACTATGTCAGTCATCCCTACTGGCTTAGGTCCAGATAGTTCCGGGTTATTGAGTGTTAATTCCTCCACAATCTCGGAAACCTCTCCATTACTCTCCCTCGTAACGTCTCAAGGTTCTCCCGTTTCAACCTCAATCCCATCAGATGTCACCTCTGCAGCCCCTGCTTCAACCACCGGCATTAGTACCCAAGGCGACTTGGTCATCTTTGGCGTTGTCCCTGATACTCAAGACACCGAACAGGGGTTACAGAAGCGAGACGTTGGAGGGTTCGTCGGTACACAATCTAATGACTGCAAGGATGCCGTCGTTTTCACCCTGGTCGACGGACAGCTCTTGGATGGTGCTACACCTATATATTACAATGGAGACGACTTCAAGAGATTCGGGGACCAGCGAGGAGGGGTACCTTCTGGTGCCATCACCAGAACCTTTACTCGTGATGGAGATAATCTTCGGTTTCTCAATCCGGGTTTGCCAAACGGTCAGAGCGGCTTTTGTCAAGACCCAGTAGATAGTCAGGTCTATCTGACTTTTGACTCGGCACCTGCTGGCTGTGCTCCGGTCGGACTCCGTGTTATTGATGGTAGGTTGAACTTCTGCTCACGTATCGAACAGAACTAAGTTCTATTATAGCTAGAGACTGTCAAGGAAGCACGCCTTCAAGCAGTACTGCAGCCAGTGAGGCTCAACAGTCTCAATCTACACCATCATCCCTGGGACCCGAAGTCTCAGTGCCCTCATCCTCCGCTGCAGAACAACCTACCGAAACCAAGCCGGCAGTACAGACGCAATCAGATAGCATTGTCCCTACGGGGAATCAACTGCCAACCAGTACATTTAGGTGGTCTAATAGTTCATCATCCTTCGAAACTCCAAGAGCATCAACTAAATCCGCCGGGGCACCTGAGACTTTCTCAAGCACGTCTCTTTTTGCCATATCCTCCGACTTGAGCACATTGTCGGAAGTATCTTCAACTTCCATTTCAGGGCCGGAGTCGCCTATTCCGTCGAGTATAGAAACCAGCAAGTCAGAATCAGAGATCGAAAGTAGCACCCCAGGGGAGTCTAATACCGAGACCCTACCCGCCTCGACGACTGGAACTCCGATAGAGACCACCACAAACTCCGCCACAGAAAGTTTGACAGACTCTGCAACAGAAATCGAAGCAACTCCGGATTCAACTCTTGGTACTACAACAACCACTGTTGCAGAAGCTTCAACAGATTCCATAGCTGAGTCTTCAACAATTGAGAGTTCATCAATTGAGAGTTCATCAATTGAGAGTAAAACAATTGAAAGTTCAACAATTAAGACAACTACTAGGTCTACTACGGAAACATTAACAATGTCTACTACTGATGAGTCAACTGAGGAGTCAACAACTGAGACTCGGACAGACACTGGCTCTACTACGGAAACATTGACAATGTCTACTACTGATGAGTCAACGGATATTACTACTACCACTACCGCTTTTACATCTTCACTCGAGTCAACGGAGACCACCAGCCAGCCGGCTACAACAACCTCAGGGGAGTCTAGACCACAAATCACGTGCCCTTCGAACCCAGCGCAGTGTTTTGGCACCATGCAGATCCAGTGCGATACAGTTATCGGTGGTATTCCTTTAGACAGCGTATCGACTGTCCAGGAATGTGCTACCAAGTGTGATGATGATCCGAATTGTGTTCTCTTTACTTGGAACAATAGTTGCTATCTGACTACTGATCCTAATGATAACCAAGGCGAATTTTCGGTACCGGGCTGGATTAGTGGTATTAAGGGAACCTGTTAATTATAACTGCAAGGGAATGGTAAATCTTGTTTGCGGTTAGTAGGTAAATTCTGGATAACATAATATCTTGTATTTTTTCTTTATCTTATTTTATATTACTTATTACCTTACTAGCATCACTAGATTGACTTGACCCTGAAATACAAGCTCAGAAGCGGACAATCTGTTCTTGCGCAGGCGATGTTCGACGATCCAAATGAAAGCGGGCGCCTGTCGTACTCGTTCAAAACTCCCGTGGCTACTGTACAAGACCATGGCGAACTCGCTCAGATTACGGACCGATCAGGCCGGATATAGCATGCGAAGCGCGGCATCTCTACCTTGCCCCTCCATGTTCTCAATACCGTCCGATGGTCACCGCCACTCCTGAGTGAAAAGCAGGAAGCAGCTTAGCTCGGCCATCCTAATCTTGTGACTAAGGCACATGCGGAAGTCGCAAACCCTTGACTCCAAACCTATAGCGACTGGAATTAGAACACACCGCTGGCCATGGCGTTTGGCGATGACACCACACCTGCTGAAATACTCATTTGGTGGCCTTCGGCTCTGCTCACGATGAAGTCCGGCTCTCGCCCGCTTCTGAAGGTGGGCAAAGGACCCTTCAGGCATTCCAAGATTTCAGGCCCAATGAGATCCAACTCAAGGACGTAAGGCGCGTTATGTTCCACGACTGGAACCTAGATGGATTCTCCAAGGAAATCTGGGCTTGGCTGAGACCCGGGATGACAACTAAGTACTTAAAAGGTCTACGTAGCCGCCAGGAAAACATGCTTTTCGCGAGTGCTAACTGGGCTAGAGCCTGGAGAGGATTCATCGACGGTGCTATTGAGGACGGAGCAAGAACTGCAAGGGAGATTGAGCTAGAGCTGCGTGTTGCCCGGGTCACACATTCACGGGATCATAGGCCGTAACCCATCTGACACATGTTCTGTAGAAAGTTCGTCAAGCTTTGATACAGATGCCTCCATACGAGTTGAAGATAGTACAGTTCAACACATGCCTAAGGTTCATGGACGGTCCTCAATACAGGCTGTATTTGTCACGAAAATATTGGAATGGCTTTATGCCCCTAGAGCTTCTTATACCCAAGATGAAGGCTTAATGCTTGAGTGATAGGGTTGGTGACTGCTTGCAAATGTGGTTTTATTTTGCTTCGAGATCGAGAGAGAAAGAATCGGGGGTTGAGGGTTCTGGCATGATGCGTTATTGTGTGGGGCAAAGATTGTGTCTTTTGGATATGTGGCTTTGATCTATCTCTTCGAGATTTAGTAAGATTCTATATATTTACATGCCCTTCTATCAATGTGCGTAAGTGTTCCTTGGTTAGCCAAAAAGTGCAGCGTGGAAACTTGGTCGAATGTCGTCCAATCTACCATACTACAATATCTGAAGAGATAGGATCCATCATACTGCTTAAGGTACGATTGAATGGTAATGCGGCGTCAGAGATACCCCCAGTCTAGCTTGATAGCACCATGTAGACTCACTGACAATACTGGCCGGGCTCGAAATGTCACTTACCTTATCAGATAAGGGCCCTTGTCGTTAAAAACCTAATGGTATTTGTCAGGGTAGGGATTGGGTCCGTATCAAGTGTAAGGTAACAGATAAGTTGTACCATTAGAGAACAAGACTTCTTCCCCGCGTTTACAATGTGTCAATCACGGTCGTCATGGCCGAACTGGCATCTGAGATTATGCGCGGCCCTCCCGAAAAGGGGGCGTGTACCCCGCAGATAGCAGAGGTGCGGCGGCTGGGGAGTGTTATCCAGATACGTCAGCCGATTTGCTGTTTCGGAAGTGCCAAGGCAACTAGGTCGACACTAGCTTCTTTCCAGATATATTCCGCCTCTGCTGCCCCCCGAGCACCAGAGGCTGGAAGTAAATCCCGGATTATATTCACGCTTGGCCTCATCTTTTTATAAACAAAGCAACCAACACAGAACAGAAGTTTTATTATGGAAAAAAAGATCGATCACGATGGAATCGACCAGGTTCCGTCCAACAGGGATGATCTATCTGGTCTTCCCACAGACGAAGATGAACTAGCGCAGCTCGGTCACCGCCAAGAACTCCACCGTGAGTTCTCGGTCTGGACTTTGACTTCCCTTTGCCTGTGTTTGATGGCAACGTAGGAGGCTTTGTCAACAGTCATCTCTACCGCCTTGATTAGTGGAGGCGCTCCGTGTTTGTTTTACAATTAGTATGTTACCGACCTCGAACCCGGGCGAAATAAGACCTAATCACTATTGCTAGCTTGATCTCTTTTTGCGCTTCCATATGCGTAGTTTGCTCTCTTGCCGAAATTAGTGCAATGTATCCAACAGCTGGCGGTATGATATCTTGCCCATGGAGTTCATGTTAACATCTGACTCGATTCGGAACCAGGACAATATCACTGGGTTGCTGTACTGAGCCCTGACTCGATACGATCATCAGCAGCGTACATGACGGGGTGGATCTCAGTCGGTGGACAAATTGTCCTATCAGCGGCAGCAGCCTTTGCAGCTGGACTACAGATCCAAGCTCTCGTCATCTTCAACGACGATGATTATACCCCGACACGCTGGCAGGGCATGCTTTGCTACTGGGCAGTTCTTGTGTATTCAGCTGTTCAGAATATCTGGGGTATAAAAATACTCCCACAAGTTAACGGTTTCTCCGGTAAGACATCGTCGGCTGGTCGTTGAGTACATGTCAACTAAAGTCTGCAAGGTATCATCCACATTGTGCCATTCATTGCTATTGTCGTCGAATTGGGCCTCATTTCGGAGAAAAATCCCTCCGAATTTGTATTTGAGAACGTGGCCAACAGTAGCGGCTGGGATAGTGATG
Organism: Fusarium stilboides; assembly: GCA_014822085.1. Taxonomy (NCBI): domain Eukaryota; kingdom Fungi; phylum Ascomycota; class Sordariomycetes; order Hypocreales; family Nectriaceae; genus Fusarium; species Fusarium stilboides. The sequence goes on from JAASAY010000488.1 coordinate 8,023, forward strand.
CGATCTCATGGCTCATTGGTCTTGCAAGCCTGGTCTATCCTTTCATCTGGTAGGTAGTAGTTATCCCCTCTTTTTTCGACATCCATTGACAGAGACTCAGATACGATGCAGCCTGCCATATGGCTGAAGAGCTTCCCAACCCAAGCCGCAATGTACCCTTGGCAATGGTTTCCAGCGTCGTGATCAACGGGTTGATGGGCTTGGTATATTGCATCGTTCTTCTCTATGCAACAGGCCCGCTTGAAACACTCCTCGAGTCAAAAACTGGGTTTCCTTTCATCGATATCTACTACGAGGCGGCAGGGTCACGCGCAGGCGCCTCTGCCATGGCTTCAATGCCCATCTTTATTGCGGTGGCTGCATCTCTTGCCGGAATAACATCAACTTCACGCACGCTCTGGGCTTTTGCCAGAGACGAGGCAACGCCTTTTGACAAGCAGTTGAGCATAGTCGACCAAAGGTTGAAGGTACCTACAAACGCGATTTTGACAGTATTTGTCTTTCAGGCTCTGCTAGGGCTCATATATCTTGGCAGTCCAGCAGCATTCAATGCTGTGCTATCTATGGCAATTGTTGGCATGTATCTGTCATACATAATCCCGATTGCATGTATGACCTTTTGCGGTCGCAAGAACATACTCGATAAGCACCGCAACTTTAACCTCGGCAAGTGTCTTGGACCAGTCCTCAACTGGATCTCCATGCTCTGGATGGTCCTCGCTATTATATTCAGCACCCTTCCTATAGAATTACCCGCGACAGCGGAAAACATGAACCATGCTGCTGTCGTCATGTGCGCATGGGTGGTAGTCGGGTTATTATACTATGTGTTACTCGGAAGGCAGAAGTTCAAGGTTCCTGTGCCGTTAATGCATATTTCTATTTGGGAACTCCTAATAAGATATTACATAGAGGTATTAAGCAGAGAGAATAATTGAGATAAGTTGAAGTAAAAAAAGGATTAAGCCGAAAGTAAAGGTTTAAGTGCTAAGGTTAGAAAAGTCTGAATTAGTTTAAATTCTCCATCGAGTCAGCTTCAGCCCGGTTTCATCGGATATTTTAACTCTACTGGGGCTTGGAACCCCATCACAAATATCAAATGGCTGTCAACCTTGCCAGCGGGATTGTCTGCCATTGGTGACATAACTCTAAGTCGAGCCCCTTCTCAGAAACAGATATGGGGACCTAAGCTAGGCAATGAGACAAGAGGTCGTGCAGTTGATCTAAGCGCTGGTATTGGATCAATACCTATGCTTGCTGCCGCTGCACTCCCGTTTGATATCTCCGCCTGCTTCCGATTCCAGTCTGATAAGAATCATGGCGCTATGCTCCTGACCACTGGACCAGTAGTGCATGAGCGGTTCTACCATAAAGAGCCGCTATTACAGTGGATGAAGCAGAACGCGAAGAGCATAACGCAATCACACCCTGAGGTCAGAGACCATGACTTGTGGATCATTACATCCACATGGACGACAGAGAATGCATCTATCAACTGCTGGAATTCCAAAGACAAGGTGGTTGATGTTGGCTTTCGCACATCAGCTCTCGAGTTTGGTGAAGTGGCTCCAAAGGGGATTTACTTGTACGGAGGCAGCTCAGAAGGATGCATTACTACTGAGAGTGATGAAGTACATTCTTATCTTCCTTTGCAACGACGGTCTGACTGATGATCGCAGAAACAAGAACGACATAACGTTTTTTTCATGGTATCCGGTTCACATGGGCACCTATTAGAGGAGTGAGTTGCCAGCCTAATCCATAGCCGTAACAAGAAACCTAAATTCTTGCAGTTAGCAGAGAAGAAGAGTCCGAGGCAATTTCGAGGAGAGAGTCTATCAACGTCAGTATCTCTGGTTACATTTGAGGACGACTGGGGGAATGGAAACTTTGAAGTGAGATATGAAGACAGAACTGAAAAAGGAGATCAAAATGGAGTGCAAAAGCAGCAGCAGCAGCAGGGAGAGGAGGAGGAATTGGAAGATGCGTGGGCATAGGTTTTATAAACTTTTGTTAAACTTGAGGAATCTCAGGCAGCATTACTTATAAGCTACCTACCAGGGGCCATATCTCTCAAGATAGCGCAAGCCTACACGTGAGGTTACAAACGGTTTTCTGGAGGATGCTCTAGAGTCACTGCTGAATCTAATCCCTTTTATGACAGGAGTTGTTCTGACATTGAGAAATGATTCACTATATGATAGATCGAGGTGAATGTTATTAATTAGTTGAGAGCTATTGAAGAGTATGTACAGGTATAAATTCCGTTCCATAAATTGGATCACAGTCTTGGTTGACCTTCGTAAACCCCACCATTCTACCGACAACAGCCTGGCCATTCAGGATTCGATGAGTAGGCATCGGGGCCACCCACATGCGACGAATCCTCGATCCATCAGGCGGCAGCTCATACGGGTATGAGCTCATGTCCTCTCTCATGGAACCGAGGTGAATACCATGCTCCAGCTCAATCAGTCGCTGGTCCGCTATAATCATGGAGTTGAGTTGCCAGAGGCTTTCCTGTGACTTGCTAAGAATTGGCAGTAAGCGCCAGAACCGCAGTCTCGTTTCAAGATACCGGCATTTCAGGATACAAAAGCATATAGTTGGCATAAACCCCATCTCAAACGTGAATTTGGTTCTGCCGACGTCGGCTGATTCACCAGTTGGTACGCTCGCAACAACATGATCAGCTATACGGTCAAGGTTCCCGCAAACTTCCTGGAACAATTCTGAATATTGATCGTAGCCTGTTTCCTCTTTCTCAAACGCCATATTGGCGGCTATTCGGCAAACATAACTTCGGGCCAAAAGAAACTCCCTGGACATCAAGAGGTTTGGCTCATTGGCCGTGGAGGCAGGTAAGCTGATTGGAAGTTGACCCGCAAGGATGGAGAACATGGAATACCAGTTATCCAAGAGAGAGTTAACTTCTGCTTGATCTCTGAGTAGACCTTCAGGTACTGGGGAATGCCTAAAGCGCCCTATTCGATACTCATCTCCTAGACAATACACGCGAAGTGCCTGGCCAAAGATTTTGTCGATCAGATGTCTAGCATCAGATAATGACTCGAAAGAATTATCCGATGGTCCTGATAGTTGCGAAAGGTCTGGATAGTCGGAGTCACACCTCCCAAAGAAGAATGGAAACACTGCAAGCCTTCGGAACACAGGCTCAAGGAATTGTTTCGCCCAGGGATAATTGTAAGCTGAACAATTCGCCAACAGGGCAAAGCCATGTTTGCAGTGTCGGACAGCTCCTTGCCTATCTTGTTGCAGCATCTCAATGCAGACAAAAAGTATACAGACGAGAAGAATCACAGGCTGTTTTTCTGAAACATTTGTCGCTTTCAGTTCTCGTATTGCAGCATTATAATGCATAATCGATGCATATTGTTCTTGCGCAGTAATTTCCCGCCCACAATGAATCGGATCCAAGTGCTCATAGAGTAAGCTGATAGCAGCGACAGAGTGACGCACTGCGGGCTCGAAATTGGCAAACTGCAAGACTAGACTTGTCCAAAAGTACTGGTCCTGGGAACCTGACAGAGCGGGCCCAACGACATGGCCGTAGTGCTCAAGAGCACGGCCTAAGCCCTGTGTTGTGACTCCCTGGAATGTATGGTTGGGGTTGACTCCAAGTAGACCGTCTGGTCTTTGTTGCTGTTGAAGATAGCCTTCGCATTTGCGACCAGTCGATGTGCAACGAAGGCAACTAGGCTTAGTCTCATCGCATTTGACCTTGCGGATCCTATCTCTGATTAGTCATTTCTCACGAACCAGACGCGTAACTACAACAAGCTGAGAAACACGATATTTTACACGTTTACTTACTTGCATACCATGCATCCCGTTCGTACTTTGATGTTCCCTTTTCTAGGCATAACGGTCCAGATGGGTCAAGTGAATAAAGTCCGAGCAGACCAGTCAGGAGAAGCGGTCGTGAAATTGTAGGGCTGGTAAGGCTGCGGAGTGGGGTATATTGTAATATTGGCATTGGTTTAAGGGGCGACGTGGCTTATGTAGGACACTTGAAGTGAAGTAGCCGGGGCTTAGTCCGAATCTACCAATCAAGTTGTGACATCAGTTCCATGACGTTGACTAAATCTAGCCTGAATAGGGACCCGGGCGGTTCCATCGAAATCCCAGTATCGTAGTGTACTGGTTGATGGTGGGGCATGGTCAGCGAGTCCGAACTGGCCAATCACATATCAGATGGTATCTTGGCCGTGTCTTATCCCGGATCACATGATAAACGTTGCCAGAGACAGAGCTGAGGGATATATCAATTAACAAAAAGAGCACCTAGGCAAAACTGCTATTTCTTAGATTTTAGATTATCCTAAATAGTAATAACCAGGAGTCGGACTTTCAACGTTTCTTTCACAAAGTTGGCCGCATTGTGGAGTCTAGAAGACGGCACTTGTTACTGAGGTGGTATTTGCATAACCCTGGATTCTAACTAGGCCACAGATCGACATTTGCCGATAGACCCCTGCGTGGGTAATGTTGGGTCAGGATGACCGCGCCTCACAAGTTCTTATAACCGCCAGATAAGCGCGTTTTTCTCCTCGTATTATATATTGTATGATTCTCCATACTCCTCGTTGTTTTCGGTCATCAAATGAATTGCTTTGTCGGTCATCTATCTGTTAACATTCGCGATGCCATCACGCTCAGAACCTAGCGCGCCACTACTCAAGACGTGTGAAACATGCTTCCATGCCAAGATTCGTTGTCAAGCGTCGCCTAATTCGAACAAATGCACAAGGTGTTTGCGATTGAACAAACCTTGCTTCTTTCGCCCGTGTCGGCGCAACAAGAGCCCAAAGAAGAGGTATGGTCCTGCGGAGGTCAATCCAACGCTTGCTCCCTAGTCCCTACTAAACGTCCAACAGAAAGTACAACATCCTGAAGGGTGGCGTTCACTCCCCAACGTTTTCACCAGTAAGAAGGCACAGCAGTCCTAGAGATGATGCCATTAACTCGCCGTCACCCTGCGACTTGAGGGGCACTGAAGACAAAGGTTTATACCACAACCCATTCTCGCGTGGCTTATTACCATTGGGAAAAGGTCAGGATCTTCTGAACACGTTCAGATCTGTGATGGCCCCTTTTTTCCCATTTGTGGTGGTTTCGGAGACGACAACTGTTCGGGGTCTAGCTCGGACAAAACCAGCGCAATGCTTAGCGATACTTTCGGTTACTGCATGTAACGAACCTAAGCTACAGCAGGAATGTCAGCAATTGTTTGATCAACTGATAATAGCATACTTCAACAAAGAGCCTTTCGAAGCTCTTGATGTCCTTCAGGGGCTTTTAATATCCTTGGCATGGTAAGTATGGCAAGTTTGATAATGATGACTCGCTTACCGGCGGCGTTAGGTCGCAGTATCGGTCAGGAGCGCACAGCCCCTCGAAGTACCTCACTTGGGTGCAGGAGATTCTGCCTGACATTTGCCCAATTGGTGGCAGAACAAAAGAATCCGTATGTGATTCAACCCTCGAAGAGACAAGAGCGCGTGCAGGGGCATACTTAATCTCGTCCGGGTGAGCAAGACTTTTAGTGAATGAATGCATGGCTAATGAACTACCCAGGTCGAGTTTCCTATCTCAAGGGTTTCCACAGTTACCATTCGACCCACGGATACTTGGGTGCATTGAGGCCATCATTTCTACCCCAAGTGCTAAACCATCGGATAGATGCCTGCCATATATCGTACGACTGCAAGGGCTCATCGAAGAGATCGACGATGCTATGTCAGGCTCTAATTTCGACCAGAACATGCCAGCTTCGCCACACAGTATGGACAACATTCGTCGTATCAGAAAGTCATACCTTGCCGTGAAAGCATCTATCACCTTCCCTATAGGTGCAAGCCGTAAGTTTGATTTACAGAAAGATAACGCATATCTCAAACGCTAACGTCTATAGCAATCATGTATCTGCAACTTCAGATGATTGATTTGCTTACATGTTATTATGCGATTGAAAATGCTCCTGGCATTCTCTACCAAACCATCGAATGGGGCTTCACCGATCCTCAACTACTGAACTCGTTGTCCCAAGCTATCTCAGCCGCAAAGTCCCTTCTCGACGCAGTCTTGTACCCTTATGCAAACCCAATTTCACTGCCAGTTGCTGGCTGGGAGATGTTATGTCGTGCTTTGCCACTGGCTGTTCGTCTCGACTCCATTGCTGCAAAAGTAACAGATGCCACCAATCAGCTTCGCAAGATCCTTGACTTGCCATATGTCATCCGTCAGATCGTGCTTCGACTGGAACAGATCATAGATGTTAGATTAAATCAAGATGGAAAGGGTCTATTCCACCAGCTTCGACGGCAAGCTGGCGAGTTTGAGCAGCTCTATATGGAACCACCTAACGAACACGAGTCGTTGGAGTCTGAGACGCCATTATATGGTGACTTTTATACCTTAGACCCTGCTCTCACTCTCACGCAATGTGACGAGATTGATGTCATGTTAGGCTTATAAATGCCAAGGGCAATACAAGGGATACAACTGAATAGCGTCTCGAGTGGCCAAAATATGAGATAACATTAGACTATATAATATGTAAAGCGAGGAGAACATTAAGCCTTTCAATGTTTTCTGGTCAATCTATGTCCAATCATTGATAAGGAGTCTTCGAGGTACGTGATAGTATTCATAATGCCAGCGGGGGGTTCCTACGGGAACGTCAAACTCGGATCAATATCAGTACTGACGCGCTCTCAGGGGTTGCCCTACAAAGAAGCGTATCCCCTTAGGCGATGAGACTCTTCTGTCTCGAAACTTGCGGAATCAGACCGCAGGTTGGTGCGAATTTGTCAGCGACATTTTTGATCGATGTCAAGCCTTCCCACTAGCAACGCCAGCAAATCAATCGATGTTGCGGATAGATGATGTTGGAAACAACGGTTGCAAAGCATCTGACGACTCATAACGCAACTTATCAAAGCGAGGGTCGAGATACGAGCCCCAGGGGGTGTCTCCAACTGGCTGTTTTCCTAAATCGTTATTCTGGTTGGGTCTAAATTAGGTTGCAATATCCACTACCTTGTTTCATTATGGCACGCCATTTGATATTCCAGATATCTTGAAAAAACACTAGTATCTTTATTCCCTTGTGGCTTATTCGCTATGCAATCGGACTAAACATTGACGTCATAATCATGTTCGATGGATTTCTGATGTATTTATTCTGCACCGACCCAGGCGTTTGTGTTGTGTTAGAGTAGCTTGTAAGTTGATTGAAAAAGAAATTCGGTATCACGTATTATGAGTACAGATCATACTGTTAAGCACTGGTTCGGGTTCTGCATATGCTGTATGTTGGGTCCGGAACTGGAACAATCCCTGTGAAAAACTAAGGCTGCACTGCCGTATAGGTCTTAGAACAATCCTTTCAACAAGGATTCAGCGGAGCTGTCTCCTGGGTACATGCCCCGGATCAGATGCGTGCCAAAAAAAATAGCTTTCACTAACCCGAAATTCCATCCAGAGTATGAAGGAGGCTAGCTGAAAGTAGTTTCGAAGATAACAAAGCTCGTGTCTGCACCTGATACGTCAAGTCGGCTGAGCCGAGCCTGCTTCTCGGTAACATCTTAAGGTAGTGCTCTTTGAACGCGTTTAGTTTGCTGAAAGCCTGGTGGATCGCAAAACCTTCAACTTGACGAATCTCGCGCATCTTTAACGTTCAGTCCTTCCGGCACCCTTTTTTGTTCGTCAATATTTATTAACTAACAACAGTGATAACTTCTAAGGTAATAGTTAAAGTCCCTTGTTTACAAGTAATTAAGTGCCAAGTACATCCAGACTATGAGAAATCAGCCAGTCCGTCCCCTTGGCACGCCACTTGTCTAACTCCACAAAGGTGCTATTCAGAGTGAACACAATCTCCTTTCCGGATTGAGGACTTCCATATGTTGGCCAAGCTACACCTACATCATCTGTAAGGCCGTTCGGATTTAACTTCGTAAAAAAGTTAACCCAAGCTGTCGACATAGTCTTTGAAAGCACCTTGGCTTGTGTTGGGTAGCTTCCAGAGCCGTCAAAGGGATTAGTAGCATAGCCATTGCCCTTTAAGTTGGAGAATACAAAAGCAACCTAGATGAAGTTAGCACTGCTCGTAGGCGTATTGTGCTCGTCAGATATTGGAATACCTCCTGAAAGTGCGTTGCACCTATGAATGGGGTATCAGCATCCACGGTAACATCGAAGCGGTATGCATAATTCGTAACGTTATGCTTTGACCAGGCTTGATTGCCTCGACGTCTCAGGTACTGGATAACAAGATCACCCCACAACGCATTCGCACGGCGATATTGAAGCCCAAGCTTTTCTGCCCATTCGCTGCCGGGCTTGATGACTTGAGACCAAGTCCGCAAAGACGGAATGCCTTTGGACTGATCTTTGGGATACAACGCCAAGAGCTCGTTGGTCAGCTGGGTAGCGGATTTACCTGTACGTTGTTCAACATCATCAGGAAGGATTGAAGCAATCGACGCCCGCATGTCTTGGTCAGTATCAACGACTCCACCACCTGGACCTCTACCCTGGCCGAACGCAGTCCCTTCATCAGTGTTCGCACCGATTAGAATGGGGATCTTGGGAAAGTTGCCCTCGGCTTGTTGGTTTGCAGGGTAGTCGGCGATGAAGTCGTGGTCCAGAACTGGAGCCCATGGACCGACTTTGCTAATATTGAGTGCGTGGTTGATCTCGCTGAAAGGTGCTTGACGAAGGCAGGCCAGAGATGTCGGAGAGCCAACTAGGCTCGCACAGGATGTCACATTCCCAACGAGGGAATTATAAACATCTTGCATTAGATCGGTGGCGTTGAATCCTCCTGCAAGGCGAAAGAGGGCGCCGCCAAAGCCAGACTCGGCAATGGCAGCTCGGAACAGTCCATCATCACGTCCTGATCATATTAGTCAATGCCTCTCTGTGAGTTACTGGTATATCAGGAGCCTACCGTTGTATGCAAATATCTGTGCCGAGACACTCTCGGCGCCAGAACTCTCCCCAAAGATCGTCACTTTTCGTGGAGATCCACCAAATGCTGCAATATTCTCGTTGATCCACTTCAGCGCAAGACGCTGGTCACGAAATCCTAAGTTAGTTGCTCCACCCTCCGTCGCCTCCTTACCACCGAGGAAGCCAAAGCCAGAAACACGATAGTTCAGGCTCACGCCAATGACAGGCTGATTAAGCTCAACGCTTCTATCCACAATGAATGATAGGTTGTATCTCTTGTCTGCGGAGCCACCCATGTATAATCCCCCGCCGTGGATCCAGACAGCAACGGGAAGATCCGATGTATCCTCGATGCCAGCTGGGCGGATGACGTTGAGGTACAGACAATCCTCGGACTGTTTATAACCGATGTTATCTCCGCCATAGCCGTAGCAATGAGGGGGGTAGTCCGTTACTTTGCGAACATCGTCCCAAGTCGAGTTCAGACTCTGAGCTTGACTAAAGCGCTCTGGCGGCTATTCATGGGATCAGCTACAGGACAGTTCTTAAAAAGGAATATGTGGTGGACTTGCCCTTGCATATGGAATCCCCAAGAAGAAATCCTGGTCATACTGGGCATTGTAGACACCAGAGTAGGTTCCATTCTTGACAGTGACTGACGGAGTTGCCACAGCAGACCTGACCAGTCCAGACAAGGCCAACAAGGCGACATTCAAGAGAACACGTCCCATATTGCTTTGGATGAGGAAGCGCGTTTATTGTCACTTGAAACTTTTGTGGGCATTGAGAGGGTAATTATAACCCAATGGCTTTAACACTATACACGGTAACAATGCCCATACGTATCTATGTATCCGGGCAAAGGTAGTATTCTGCACTAAAAATGCCATGACGATCACCCCAGGATCGGGGAATATTCGGTACCATTCAAGTTCACGGGGTCTATGAGTGACATTAGTGCGTTTGGAATGCCCGTACAATGCTACTCTGGAGTAATTTCCCCCAGGTCTACGCGATGCGATCTAAACCAATACGTACAAACATCCGGGGTAAATAGTCTAGTGCTGCAACCTTCTCAGGTGAGGTTATTTTTTAGACCAATCAACTCCTGCCTCCGCCTAACCTACAGCATACAGTATGAGCGAATTAGTTCAAGTAAAATCCACTTAAAAATCTTCGGCTTCTCTCCACGGCTATAAACTGGTGACGTACTTCACCTCCAACTATTAGGCTCAGCTCCAACCCCATCGGCGAAGGAGCTCCAATGCTCGGTAATACCGTGAGTGTAGCGTGAGACAAGCCGATTATTACCCGAGAAACACGTGCAGATATCCGTTCTCTCGTCCGATAATCTGGGAGGGGAAACGCTGGATCGAAACCACAAAATGCACCTGGTCTGAAGCTCCAATAAGATTATTGCTTAGTATCTCCTTAGCAATGCGCAAGAATCAACCACTTATTATTGACGAACTTACCATTCAAATAACAGCCGCACCTGACTGTAAGGCATAACAGTCACGTGATGATGACATATCTTAATTTCCGGTATCAGCAGCGTGAAATGGATTCTTTCCAGATCATCCCTGCCTTAGTGTCGGAGTGCTTGTAATACATAAACTACTAATTAAGAATAACTATGCAGCCAGGACAAGAGAAGAGATGGCTATTTGATCTATATATAAGCACAATTTTCAATGCTATATGCATTGTGACGGGGATTTCAAGCCCGAAGGGGGAAAAGGACTCCACCGGATTGGGTAGTCACGTGGCAGGCCTTGTTTTAGGACAGAAAGTCCGTTCTCACAGAGGTAGCCAGATTGGATTATAATTATGTTTGAAATTAATTTAATAGCGTTTCACCCATCTAAAGTCTATACTTATGGCTAGCTATAAAGCTATTTAATCCTTGATTTTATAATAATTTTTACGATTTACTTAACTTATCCTAAGATTGTCTTTTTCTTCCTTGGGCTGGCAGAAGTTGTTGTGGCTGCATACCCTACACATTTGTGTTGTGTCTTGTTTACTATTAAAGCATTAATCATATAAATATAAGTCTTGGGGGATCTAGTACGGCCTAGGAATCGTGACTATGAATTCTGCTTTGATATCCCATTTATTTGGTCTGCCAGATCTGGTTGGCGCTCTTAGCATATTCAAATTTGCGTGACGCACATAGAGCTGGCGGAAATAGCCGAAGCTCCTCTACCGTAGAAACTCGTGAGACTGGAAACGCCCTGTGGGCCATTTTTCTGCATTTCATTATTATAATTGGCCTGACTATAAACAAATATCTGACAACTACGCTAAAAACAGGCTCTCAGCAAGCAGTTATGGCTGAAAAAGACCCACGGGGCGATTCCAATCTCATCAGTCTCTACGGTATGTACCACGACCAAAACTTTCACTATCATTTGTTTGTAAAAATCCGGCCTCGTTTCGCAACGCGCTTGATAGACTGAGGCGAGGATTACGCAATGCTCGGTTGGTGAATATTAATTATCCCACTATTAAGAGATCTTGACCGTTGGAGACGACCGAATTGAGTCTACTTTCTGGACTTAATACGCTAAGAGGCACGGAAGTCAAGTCCTACGTTATGTGCTACGTTGTGGGAAAGGTTCCATATAATTCCTTCCAGAGGTTCAAACATCAATACACTTTCTTGGGCAGGATATCCCTAAGTTAAGGACGGAGAGACATTATTTATTTCCATTCGGTTCCATTGTAGCACTACTTCTCCGGCATCGGTAGTTCATAATGACGGTAATACAATCAAGGCATAGATATTTAAAACATTTCAACGAGGCTTCTTGGTGACCATAACTCCACACAATCAAGAACCAGGAATCTATGCCTTCTTGTCGCTCCCCGCAGGATTGCTAGGTCCATCAACCGCACGCTCAACATGTCCCGCAATACCGTCCTTGCTCGCGTCAAACTGAGAGCCAATGACACCATCCTTGCTGAAAGGACCGCCGACAGCCTGGCCGATGGAACCGATAGCGCCATCAGGGTTGAATTGTTTGCCAATCGCACCGGCGGAAGAAATTATTGATGGGTTCTGAGTTTTGTCAGCACGATGATTGTAAAAGGGGTGAGAAATGTGTTGAATACGTACCTCCTTAGGAATGGCGTTCGAGTCCTTGTTGGCGCCGAGCTTGTCAGCGGCATTAGTGATGTTGTCAGTCATATCGGGCGTTAATAAAACTTGTGAATATGAAGCGTCTATGATTTGGGCTTAGACAGGTCCTGTTGACTTGGAAATAAAAGTGTTTGTGTGACGAGTGAGACACCCTTTTCTACAGGAAACTACTGCGTGTTATATAGGCTGCTAGGTGTTATGGTATCATATGTGTCTGCGTCATGATGTGGTGGCTGATGGTGATGTCATCATGAGGATGTGGGGTCGAATCGGTAGCCAACATTTTGCATGACGAGCATAAGGGTCTCGATGATGCATTTAGGCGTAGCGAAGTAAGATCCGTGGATCTCGCACGGCTGGATGGGGTAAGGACTGTTTCGCTTTGGGATTGGGCGTGGGCTTTCCTTCACGAGTGATGGCGTGCACTCGATGATCGGCTGCGAAATCGATCGTGCCTGGATTCTACTCTGCATTGAAAGTGATGGGTGTAAGTACAAATGAACATTCGAGCCTCAGTGGAGTCTTGATTCTTAGATTGATGCTTGTATATTTGTCTTGTCTTTACATCATCTTCTTAGCTGATGTTCACGCCCGGGAGCACCAACGGGAGACGCAACTATGTAACGATGGTCGTTTGAATCGACCTTGGTTAAATTGAACTTCTCCATATGTCTGTGCATGTAAATCGACTCTATTATGCTTGGGAAATGGGTCTGCCCCTTAAGAGCTTGGTGATCCAGTCCAGAATTTGAACAGGTTTATTAAAAGCGAAAATATATTTTCTTGTCTCGATGTCTGTCTTCTTTCTCTTGCTGCTCAGCCGTATGAAGATCCAGATCTTGATCCACGGGTGATTGCTCGATTTATTTTGCTTTTCCGCGATAACCTGTAGTTTCACCTCAACTTTAATGCCAGGCTGCCCACGGCAACGCTGACGTTGAAAAATCTCCCTTTTCCTCACCCTCATCACTTTTCTCTTCATACTTCCCTTGTCAAACTGTATGAGATAGAGTGAGCTCGGGTAACGTGATGTTGATGACCGTCCATTTGCAGTTGCGCAAAAACTTCCACCATTTGTCATTTTCCGTAACAGGGACGTTGAGATGCTGTATTGTCCTGATGACGGGAAAGACTGTGACTGCACAGCTCTGGTTTTTTTCTAACATACCGCGGTGTTCTGGGCTTGACTGGAATCCCACAAGTTTGCCGCCGGGAACTGGCCGGTAGCCTGTGGCCATGTTAAGAAGGGCAGACTGATGGCTACTGGCGAAAAGACGCGACACAGCAGTGAATACATAAACTATGACAAAAGCTTACAAATAACCAAAGAACTGAGGGGGCTGTTGTCTGTGCGTACTCAACATTCAAGAATATCGAGACGTTTTCCCGTCAGTTTCTTTCTACTATACATAAGTTGACGCTTGCGACGAAGTGGAAGTGCTATGCAAAATTAAAGACATTAACGCCTACATCCAGGAAGTCGATGGCCGACCTGTTCTGCATTGCATCGTTGAAAGTGCTAGTGAAAACGGCTATGGTCATATAAAAAGCATTAAACATGCTGAAGTACAGTTTCAGATTTACTTATTAGACAGTTATATAAATGACTCGCTCGCCACTAGCTTGCATTGCAGAGGTGGACTTTCAGGGAGCGGTAGCAATGCTCATGACCCACATATCCGATATAGCAAACATCGAAAATACCACTACAAGTCGCAGTGAATATTGCCTCGGCCGGGAAGTGGCTTGCTCGCTAAAGCTCGTAGGTTCGGGCTGGCCCGAGCTATAGGTTATACCGGCCGTTGGGAGTTTTAAGCTAATTTTAGAAGGTTGGGGGTTTCCCTAGGCCATGCGCAGATGCGGCGGTCGGAACGGTATAGAAAAGGAAAGTAGACTAACTAGCTGGATTAGATACTCGAACGAACTTTGCGATGCCGCTCAACAAAAGAAAAAGAGACAGGAAAAAGGCCTACCCCAGGTATTTGTAGTGCAACAACAGCACGGTTATCTTTAGACCATGGGGGCTTTCCAAATAGGGTCAAAATACGCGAACAGATGTTACCACTCCTAAGCTTACCTTTACCCCAGACAAAACCACTTGACGAGGCTGCTCATACTTAGAGATTAAGAGGGCACGTGTCTTGCTGGCTGCTACGGGAGCATTGGTCTCGGCCGTTAATCAAAGTCGATTATTGAACAAGTTGATGCATTGGTTGTCCACGTCACCTGTGCCGCAACCCGGCACTAGATCCGGCTGAAATGCCTCCCGACTGGCCCCGGCCCCAATAGTTCCTATGACCCCTGTTTGAGCTTGGGTACTTCAATTTCATTTCTCGAATCAGATCGTTCAGATCCTGGAGATCAGCAAGCTCCACATTATCGCTGGGATTTTCACGCAGGTTGCCTCACGATCTAGACTGAGCTGATATTCTGGGATTACAAAAGTACAACTGTGGCCCGGTACTTTACGAAGACTTCTTCCAATTCGACGAGAGGCTATCAGTGGGAAATACCAATTTTTTGAGATATCCTCATTTGTCGCTGGGATCTCAAGTCAAGTATATCTTAACGCACTGTACCTGCCAAAGTGGGCGAACTCACCTAATATCAGAGGTACCGGATCATAGTCACTATATGCAGTACATTTGTAATCCCTGCAGCCTGTACGGTCTAACCCTAGATTTGCTACCACGCGCGCCGTTCGGCAATAGTCTTTCAATAGCCTCGGAATTTATTAATATGTAGTAATCGGCTTGCGCATGAGTGATCTCCGGACTGTTCTCGATCGTCGGGGATGACCAGATACTTTGACTAGATAGCTAGACTGGCTTGGGGTCAACTAGATGTACCCTGTATTTATAAGAGCCTTTGTAAGCCCTGTCCGTTCTCATCCTACAACGACTCTGCCATCCTTCACTGACACGACTCGTCATGGTTGCTGTCAAGTCCCTTTTCGGGCTTCTGGCTCTGGGCGCTGGGGCTATCGCTACTGCAGCCAATCCCTCTCTAGTCTGTGCCACGGACCTTGGAACCAAGTCTGTCAAGAGCGTTCCAACTACAACCTCTACCACCGTAAAGAAGGTCACCGTTATTAAGAAGGTTATTCGTAAGGTCAATATTATCGTTATGCCTGTTGCCAGGACTACCACTATTACCACCACACAATCTACTACGTCGACCACAACCGCCGATCCTGATACCAAGACTGCTACCAGCACTGTCATTGGTGAGAGACTTACTTACCACCTACTTAACTTGACATGACTAATTGTCTTAACCAGTTGAGTCCACCGTTGAGAGCACACGCACGGCCACCGCCACCACAACAAGCACCAGCACAACGTTTACCACCAGGTTCATCACCTCAACAGTGGCGGCGCCGAACGGTTTTACCGCCGTTCTTGACGACCCGCTTTACGTTGCAAAGCGACATGTCAAGAAGGTTGGAAAGGTTCAAATGCTTACAGCTCAGCCTGTTTCTATGTACCCTCAACGTGTTCGTTGTGTGAAGGAAGTCCCGTCCTACTCTACCAAGGTCGTCAGCACGACGGTTCAAGGGGCCCGAACTACCCTTAAGGCCGCAACTAAGACCAAGACCTCGTCTGTTACAACCACTATCATCTCTACCAAATATCCCGACGATGTCAGCACAACTGTAACAACAACCATTAGCAACACTGTTACTGATTACACGGATACCACCACGACCACTACTCTAACTCAGACTAGTAAGTTTTTAACTTCCCCTTTAACGCGAGGGTCGTTGATACTAATATTGTGCCCTCCTCCTCTAGTCACGGTCGAGAGTCAGGTGCCCCAGTCAACTGTTTATGACGCGTGTAGCAACGAAAACATTCTCCTCGCGGCCAATGGAGGAGGCCGTGTTGTTGCTTGGGTCGGTGTGACATCCGACACCGTCCCTACTATCTTCGGTGATGGCTATACTCCTGCTGCATGCTGTGCGGAGTGTGCCAAGCGACCAAACTGCCGTATCAGCATCCTGGGTAAACTTTATGGTTACGACTTCACTACAACCACTACATGCTCGGTCTTCCTTACTAGCGACACATCCAAATGTGTCAACGGGCAGCAACCTGTGTTTGCCAGATACGTTACCTCCAATAACTCGCCATCCCAGCCTCAGTACATCTACAGCAATGGACCGTGCGGTCAGCTCAAGAACGGTGGTGACCTTAACAACTTTCAATAGGCTCGGTGCTTTGAGTGTGTATCTTTATCCCATGTAAGGTTTTGTGGATAGATTGGACCAGGTAGACTAAGAAAAGATGCTTCATATTTCTCTATGACTGTCCAGCCGCAATATGCAGAGTTGTCAGCCCTGTCCGCGTCCCTCGGCTGCAGTTTACTGTTATTTCGCCATCCACACTACTTCTTTCCCATCGAAACAGATCAGTTGAGAAGCGTGTGGGGCAAAGACGACCTCAGTGCAAGTTTATCTTCGCTTTAACCTCTTTCTTAAGAATAAGTTTGTTGAGGGGTGCCGAGGTAGGCTAGTGGAGTATGTATTTACTGTGGCTTGTCAGCTCCGAATTTGTTATCATTTGGAAATGACCCCAAGAAGATGATCAATGCCGATCCAGGAGTTTCATAAATATTTGTAAAAAAACCGACATGTGGCATTGTTTGGTAAGCACTATCGAAAGCATAAAAGGCAATGACAGCTGGCTATCACGTATACTTGTGAACGACGCGTCAGACGACACCCGATTGCCGATCGACATCCTCTTCTATGGGAAGACTCAGAGAACCGAGTTCTCTTTGCTATTGTGGACATTAAAGCCTGTTTCTTATATTTTATAGATTGTAGATTAAACCTTAAGCAAGAGTTCCTTTGTCTCGGTCAATAGGACTTAATACTAAAAGAATGCTGGAAGTGTACTCTCCATATTATCCAGAAGAGGGGCTATTACATAATATAGAAGAAAAGACGATGTATAAATATTGCATATAACTAAACACCTTCAACCACCATAAGTTAATACTTTACATAGTCTCAAACTCGTAGATTACAAGGGTCTTGCTAATCTATTCTGGCGGGCTCATCCACATCCTATACAAACCCACCGATATTGCTAGGACGTGTTTCTTTAGATGCACCAACACTGGTTGCGTTTTTCCCGTAATAGACTCACGAGGTTGCGATCATCATTTACGATAAAGAACCCTGCGTAAACTGCGTAACAAAAACTCACTCCCTGTATAGTAGTGCACCAAAAGAACTCTCCTAGAGCTCTTTGGTGTATTGTGCAGTATGGTGTGTAGCAATTATCTACAACACAGGAGCTTTGGCATAGCGAAATACTATTGCAATCCTAGACCTCAATTCAGAAGCTGCCGCAGTTGCTACCCTGTTTGCCAGTAACAGAACCTCCGGTAGTCATTCGACATCTACTTGGAACTTGGGTGTGGTATGATGTCATGACCAGACTTGGAAGCGAGGAGGCTGGTAAGTTCGCATTATCCTTCTTACGCCCCCAGAGCATACTGTACAACCTTCATTATGGTTATACCCAATGGTTAGACATCATTTGCTTAGCTAACCGCTCCGCACATGAGGTGAAAGGAATGCTCGCACAACCTTATTCTTCGAAAGTATTCATATTCTTGTTGTGTTCTCTTGCACCAGACTTGCCATTAACTTGTTACGGCAGATACCAGTACACTTTAGAGCCACACTCGCGATGCCAAGGATAGGTTTGTGGCTAAAACTGATGATAGTAAAACTTCATGTTTGATGTTATAGCCTCCTGATAGGTAAATAAGTAATTTTTCGTGCTACCAGAGAAGCTCTTGGGGCTTTTGACCAAGACTTTGATGTCCGTTGGCCACTGGCCAGCGGCCATTGCCGAATTGAGTGATGGGTCATTAGAACTGTAGCCTTATTGTTGCTAGTCTTTATTATAGTATTGAAGCAGTACATATGTGTTCGATATCAAAAGCTTTGCCATCAAGTTATCCCCAGTCAACAATCAAGCGCCAGTACACCGGTCTGGGTTATTGTTACCAGAGGTTATTCGACACATTGGATGACCGGTCGTAAAGCCGAGCCGTAACCGTGTCAACAACAAGAAATGAATTAGTTTGGAGTATTCGACCAATGGAATGTGATCGCCATACCAGAAGGATGCCAGTAACTTGAATCTTGAAGGGATTTGTGCAGAAATACCCACGACAGCTCCTGAATTGGATCAGAGGACTTTCATTCCCATACCCGGTGAAGACCTGAGCAGTACTCTAAATGTAGTGAATCATAACTGTCAATTGAACTTCGGTCTTCATCTCTGGTCGTGCATCACGATGTAGAAGTGGAGCTAATCGTTCCAAAACGTCGTCGCGATATACGGGCTCGGTTCGTGACAAAAGAGGATCTGATACAAGGAGTCAAGGGTCTACCTTTCAATCATGTTTTACACAGAGTAGATTACAGTCAGCTGGCTCTTACTTTAGTGCTACGTTATCATTGAAATCCCTTGCGCTGGAGGTCTTGTTCTTGGGCTGGACTTGTTTGCGTCAAATACAGTAGTGGTTATCAGATGAGATCTCACCGTGTCCTCCATTACTGCGGTGCCATGATGCCTCTTCAATGCTGATAGATTGATAGTCAAGCTCTGTTAGAAAATTTTCATTCGTCTAATTACACCCAGACCACTCTGGGAAGCTGATCTCTCCTCTTGCCACTCTCTTAGCCCCTTTTATTACCGGGGCTCATGTGGGCCTCTCGCGGAGGATCGGACATGAACAAGGATTTGATCCAACAGAGACATGTTAGTTGCTTTCTCGATTCGTCCAGCTTGTGCCGAGTTTTCCGACAATTCCAGGATCTAGAGCGAAGGAGCTGTATATCGCGCACTCCGGTACCACATTTTGTCGCCTACTACGGTGACTGACCCAAAGTCACCTCATGTGTCTCGCTTAGCTCGCCCTGCGTGTGGGGGGTTGATGGGTGTTGATGGGTACTAGTACCAAGATAAATACTTGGCCATGGTCTACGCGTGAAACTTAATTCCTTCTTATTTTATCTAATCAATCAATCTGCGATTATCATTAGAATCTTATCTTCAGCCTCATCTATCTTCTCCCGCCTCTGCTATTATGGGTGTCCTTGACAGGATCCGCGGGCACTGCGACGCGTCCACAGCCCACCCTGATCGTCCCGATGAAACGTCCCAAACTACCAATTTGCCGGGAAAAGGCGGCGTCTTGGATTCTGGAACGTCCTCAGATGGTTTGAGCCTGGAAGAGAAGAATGAGAAGGAGATCATCGAGAATGGCGCTCACATCACGACTGATGCCCACATTGGTATTCAAAAGGCCGAAGCGGCAGCTTTGGTGTGGTCAAAGACAACTGTTTATGTCACCTATGCCTGGTAAGTCATTTGCTACCCACCACCAGTGCTGACTGCCGCTGGATTCTCAAAGTACTCTGACTGACATATGACTAGGATATGGGTCTGCTTCTTCATGTTAGCCTTCCAATCGTCCATTCTCCTCAACGTCACTTTTTACGCCTACTCAGAGTTCATGAATGCGCCTCAGATTGCCACCGCCCAGATTTTGGGTTCCGTCATTGGCGGCGTCCTCAAGTTACCCATTGCCAAAATTTTGAACATCTGGGGCAGAGCTGAGGGCTTCCTCGTCTTTGTCTGCGTCTACATCGTAGGCATGGTTGTAATTGCCACTTGCAAAGGTCCCAACGGCTATGCGGCAGGTTACGTGCTACACTCGATCGGCTACAGTGCCGTGTACTTCATCATGGATGTCTTCGTTGCTGACACGTCGGGTCTGCGTAACCGTGCTTTCGCCTTTGCCTTTGTCAGCACCCCATTCATCTGCACAGCTTTCACCGGACCACTTGCAGCCCAGTGTTTCATCCACAACGCGTCTTGGCGCTGGGCAGTTGGCTCCTTTTGCATCATCATGTTCGCCACCTTGACCCCGTTGGCTATCGTCTTCAAGTTCTTCCAGATGAAGGCGGAGAAGATGGGACTGTTTATCAGAACCCCTAGTGGCCGCACCACCACTCAATCCATCATTCACTACATCCATGAGTTCGACATATTTGGTGCATTTCTTCTCATGGCAGCCTTTGTACTATTCCTTCTGCCCTTCAGCCTTGCCAGTAATGGCCGCGCTGGTTACCACTCGGCTGCCTTTATCGCCATGGTCGTCATCGGTGTCATCATGTTCTTCGTTTTTGCTGCCTGGGAGAAATTTGGTGCCCGAAAACACTTCGTACGGTGGGAGCTTTTGAAGAACCGGACTGTACTTGGAGCTTGCCTACTTGCTGCTATCCTCTACTTCAGCTACTACTCCTGGGACCAGTACTTCTATTACTACGTCGAAGTTGTCTATGACCTTGACATCTCTAATACAGGATACATGACCCAGATCTACAACATTGGCTCTTGTTTCTGGGGTGTTGTATTCGGAGTCTATATCCGCTACACCAAGCACTTCAAGAATGCCTGCCTCTTTTTTGGCCTCCCCTTGATGATGCTGGGAGCGGGACTTATGATCCACTTTCGCGGTGAGAACAACGGCATTGGCTACGTAGTCATGTGCCAGATCTTCATCGCTATTGCCGGCGGCACTCTTGTCATCGGCGAAGATATGGCTGTTATGGCTTCGGCTGACCGTGAAGGTGTGCCCATGATGCTAGCTTTGCTCAACCTTTTCGCCAGTCTCGGCGGAGCCATTGGCTTTGCTGTTGCGAACGCCATTTATACCAACACATTCCCTGACGCTCTTCAAGCACATCTCCCCCAGGAATCGGCCGCTGACTGGTCTACTATCTACCTTGGCGGTGCAACGACTCAGATGCTGTACCCACCCGGTAATGCCACCCGCGAGGCCATTGACTACGCTTGGGGTTACAGCCAGAAGTATAACTCCATTTCCGCCACTGCCGTCCTCATCCTCGCCATCCCTTGCATTGCGGTATGGAAGAACTACAATGTAGATAAGGCTCAGAACAAGGGAACTATTATCTAGTCAAAGTGGCACGGATAGTAGTGGTCTACAGATGATTTAATAGTAATGTTAATACAACCTAGAATGTTTTCGTAATAAAGAATTTATAAAGCCTTCTAGATAATAAATGGTTAATCAAATTAGTAGCAAATATATATGTACGCTGACTTCTTGACTCGAGATATAATCGCGATCCTTCAGCTTACGCTTCCAGGATACAGTTCTTTGGGCGACAAAGCTCATGAGGCAGGGCTTGCTCCCACAGTACGATCTGCAGCTGCCTGCGCATACTTTTGAGGCGGAATATTTATCGATCAATATGAGCTCTCGCTCCTTAGCCACGGTACCCGTGCATGGTGTTGAACACTCTCGGATACTCACTATTAAAGGTTTGCTATGGGTAAACTGAGGCAACCGATGGCTGTAAAGGCCTCTAGTGAGATGTGTCACTAGAATCGAGGTTGATTTTGCTTTCCCAGCGTACACCAAGTCATGGCGCTTTGTTCAAGAGCATATCACATGAGACAATATTGAATTGAGTTGGTGACTTGACAGGCTTGAACTACGGTAGAGTATAGAGATATAAACACTCATGTATGAGACACACGTATAAAGATGAACATCCCTTCATTCATTTTGACTTATGTTTTAAGGGCCCGTTCATTCATATTCACGCTTCCTGTTCTGACCGCCGGCGTATTGCTAGACCTAAAGATTATTCTTGGTGACCTCAACATGCTCGGCCCGATGAACCTCCTGGAGCTTGTCGTCCACTGCTGTTGTGGTCTCAATTAGGGCAAGACGTCTAGCTTCCTTCCAGCTGACACCACTGCCGCCTTCATGCTTGATGCGAAATAGGTTGTCAATCTGTTCCAAAGACAGGTTGGCCGTCTCTGCATACCAACGCCAGATTATCGGGAGGAAGCAAATATTAAAGACGGCGAAAATAAGGTAGTACTTCCACCCAATGTTGTCGATAGCCGTCGGTGTGACCACCGCGACGTAGACGAAAATCCAGTTGACCGCCATAGCGATAGATGTGCCAGTGTTGCGCATCCGCTGCGAGTTGATCTCAGCAGGGTACATGTAGGGGATTCAGAGCAGTGACAGGCCGTAAAAGACGTAGTACATGAAGATGAAGGTAACAGCAAGGATAGACATGCCCTTGTTAGACCCGTCCGGACCGCCATAGCGAAGCAGACAGAACTAGCAGTAACACCGAACATCATGAGTTTTCGACGGCAAATGCGGTCGATAACGACAGCAGCCATGGCACCCCAGAACATGAGTGACATAGAATCGCAGGCTGACAAGATCAGGGCCATACGGTCCGTCATGCCAAAAGATCTGACAAGAACCACCGGCAGGTAGGAGGCGATGATATTCGTACCTCCCATCTGCTGGAAAAAGGGCGTGCCAGCGCCGAGCAGTATACGCCGGAAGGTCATTTGCTCACCCCCACTGAATACCTCCTTGATCGTAACTGGACTTTGTACCTCTGCTTCGTGGTGAACAGATGTGACAAGCTGTCGTACTTCCTGAACCACTTCAGGGCTATCGACGTTTCTCATGACGGGCCATCTCGGGGACTCAGGGCTTACGAAGACTAGCGCGATTGTGGTCGTGGCAAAGAAACATTGGAAAGTAAGAGGGAAGCAACGGTTGATTGGTATCGCCGAGTACTTGGCTTTCAGCTCCTGGGAACGATTTGCCATATAAAACGCTCCGAGAGACCGAATGACCCAATTATCAATATCTACCCAGATACCTCACATGAGGTGAAACTAGCTAAGATGGCAACTGGCGATGGTGGGGGATTTGAAATCTTCGAATTCATTAACCCTCGGATCAAGGCGGCCAAGATGTTTGAGGCAGAATACGAAAGAACAGGCTTCTTTCACATTTGTGTCACAGATGCGGATCCAGGAGGATCAGCAAGGAGATTTGAAGCCGAGGGAGGTAAAAGGATTGGCAAAACGGTAGATCCATCTGAAAAGGGTGAGATTGCATGTTTGTATCTATTAGACCCTTGGAACAGCGTTGTTGAGGTACTAGGTGTTGGCTTTGAGGTTATGGGCCACAAATCTATGCTGTGAATAGTCACTTCAAAAGAATTTGGAGAATGAATTTTAACTTATGAGTTCGGTTCCAGCGAAGACAGTTTGAATAAGCATTGAGACATTATGATTAAGTCGTCGGAAGCTAGCGTTGAGTTCTTCACAATTGTTTGAACTAGCCTACTCCAGGTTCCCAGCACCGTTCTAATGGAGCTTCTGCGACCATTATGCTTGCTCTCGTCACATGATACGGCGTCTTTGATGCCTCTTGTTACAGTTGCCTAGGTCAAAAGGCATCCTGTCATCCTCAGTGTGCGTTCTCTATGACATACACCCAGCTGAACATCTTCTAAGAAAAGATGTTCCTATCACCTTCAAAATAACTAGCCCTACGGTGGCTGCAGTATTCATCCCGTCGGCCTAACTACAAGAAAGATAAAAAGCACCGTAAACGATCCATCAGGAACTTGGTATAATCTCAAATGTAAACTCCAGTATCAAGTGATTCGTTATCGACTGAAATTATCATGAAAAGTTGGGTTAGTACACGAACGTTGTTCTATGATGCACCGTACCTATTCAAGTGAAGGGGACCCTGTCCAAACGGTGCCCATCAACCTTCTAGTCTGAAACAATTTTGTTGCGTTACCTCCTGCAGTATCTGTTGGAAGCGGTAGAAACATATCGGAGCCTGGAGGCATGGTGATCCTGCATAGTGATCTTCACAGTGGGGGCGATTCCCCAAATCACTTATATCGGAGGAGTAAACCCGTTGAGGTATCTGAATGGCTTTTCCCCACTCCGCGCCCCGCCCCCGCGATGATCCAAATCAAGACCCTCCTTGTATACTGGAGCTATCATTCGGATAACTTTCCCCGAGGAGCTGTTGTTCACCAAGACTACAGGCCGTGGAGCAAGGGCAAGTATTAAGGACACGAGTCTCCCTTCGAACGAGAACCACAACAGCACTGCAGAACGCACCATCATATCTTTACATCTCCTTACCTATCAATCACACGATGCCAGGACAAAAGCTTCGGGTTGCAGTCGCTGGCCTTGGCCGCATGGGTAAGTATTGAGTCCGTTAATATGGTAGGCTTTTTTTACGCTAACAACAAAAGGCAAACGTCATGCCATCAACTTTCACGTATACACAGCCATGGCCGAGGTTGTAGCGGTAACCAGTCCAGTGGAGAGTGAACGCGAATGGGCCAGACAGAACCTCGATGGTGCACGTGTTTACGAAGACTACGACTCCATGCTCACCGACGACCGCATCCAAGCTGTTATTATCGCTACCGTCACATCAGTTCATGCTGATCAATCCATCGGCGCTATCGTAAAGGGATACCATGTCTTGTGCGAAAAGCCTCTAAGCCTTGATCTGGAAATTGTAAGCAATATGTTGTGATACGGCCTTTCCAAACCCTTTCTGACACAGTGGTTTGACTTAGGCGCAATCCGTGCTCGATGCGTACAACAAGTCGCGTCAGACCTATCCAAACCAAAAAGTCATGTGCGCCTTCTCACGTCGATTCGATGCCTCATATCGAGAAGCACACCAGAAGATGACAAGTGGTGATTGGGGGCAGCCTGTCCTGTTCCGCTCTCAGACGGCAGATCTATATGACTCGTCAGGATTCTTCGTCGAGTACGCCAAGACCAGTGGTGGCATCTTCAAGGATTGTTCTATCCACGATATTGATCTTCTGCTGTGGTTCTTTGGGGAGGAGACCAAGATCAAAAACTTGCAAGCAGTCGGCACAAATGCCATGCATCTTGGACTTTCAGCATCCAACGATCGTGATAATGCCATCGCGACTATCGAGCTCAATGGGGGCAAGATTGCCAATCTTTATTGTTCCAGAATCATGGCAGCTGGGCAAGAGGACACTACCGAGATTATATGTCAAAAGGGGTCTTTGCGAATCAATATGCAAGGACGGAAGAATCACCTGGAAGTTCACGATGCACAAGGATCAAGGCGCGAGCTCCCACAACACTACTATGAAAGGTTCAGGGAGGCTTTCATTACAGAAGCTGCTGAATTCACTGAATGCTGCTTGGAGAACAAACCTGTACCTATCAAGCTTGAAAGCTCAGTCAGAGCAATAGCTATTGCGCATAGCCTGCAACAAAGCTTGATTTCTGGTGAAAAGATAGTTTTCACAGAAGAGTCTAAGCTTTAGATCTAGAATTGATATATCTAGTCCTTATTTCGCAAATTAACGAACTATTCTGTTTCTGCCTCTTCACCAGTGTCGTTACAAATGTATGATGAGACTGTCCATGACGCTACAAGAGTTATATAGACCAGTCTAGCAACCTGACTTGTTCAAGAAATTTTTGCTAACAGTGCGATATGTTTGACTTAAACCAGACAGAAGGCTTGCAAAAGAGGATAAAGAACTTTGTAATTGACAGTCACAAGTCATATTGTACTTTTGGGGTGCGGAGAATAGTGTAGTTGAATTGAGAGGGTTTCAGTTCTTGTACAGCCTCATGGAGCAAGAGGATGATGAGAATGGCTTTGACTGGGAGATTCTGAGAAGAGGTCCTGTAGAGTAATTTTCAACTATGGCTTACTTCTGGCCAGCCGATGATTCTTCAAAATCATATGGTGCACATTTGAACAAGATATTGTCCATATCTCCATCTCCATCAGCGGCTAGACCGGTTGTAGTTGCTCATCAACACCTCATTGTGGGGGTCCCACCGGCATACTCATGATCCAATCTAGATCTAGTCCCATGTTAATGTCGATCAGATCCTCTAAGATATGTGGATCAAAGTTGGCATCGTCCGGGGTATTTAGGTCAGACGCACGTCTTCTCTTCCTGGATGCGAGCTCATGGTCTGATTGTGCTGATCGGCCCTTTAGTTCCCATTGTCTTTGAATCAGCAGAAGCAATTCCCGGGCCCTCTTGGCACTGTCCCAAGAAGAACCAGCTTCGTCAAGTGCTCGGAAACAAGTAGTCAAGTGTCGCTTGGTTTGGCCTTCGTCAGATCGATAGTGTGTTATCATTGCAAATATAAGCAATAGGGCGGCTGAGCACGTTATACCGACGGCCTGGACGTTAATCTTCCTCAGGTCGTACCATGTCTCGTACAGTCGTAACAATTTTGCGACTGAGGTGGCACTGTCTATGCACATCATGCGTGCATGATCTGACCCCGGGCCTTTGGGTGGAAAAGGCTGACAATAGGTTCTTGACATATAGGGTCTGTGGGCATGAATAATGTTCTGGTAGTACTGCATACTATGTTGTTCGTTAGCTCCGAACTAATCTCCTCTGCAATAGAACTTACTGTAGTAGCAGAACGTGAGGAAGTTGTTGAGTGTGTCCATCGTCTGGATCAACCTGAATTGACGACGGCAAGTTATCCTTCCATGCCAGTAGCGTCGCAACGGTATTTGCATTCACTTCTTGAAGCACTCCGCAAGGGATTTTAAAATCACCATAGCTAGGGCTGTTATTACTCTCGGCAGTTTCTTGGATGGGGGATGAGCATACTCACAGTATGTTGGCTACTGGCGACATAATCTCAGCCATTCTTACCTGTTCGTGATGTAGCTGGCCAAAACTATCAGATAACGAAGCTTCCGCGCGTATAGGTTCAGGAACACCGTATGCAAACCATTTATTGGAATCACCGGGATATGCTCCAGTCTGTGGTTTAGCAACCGTGATATCTTCGGTGTGCATTCTGAAGGGCTGGCCCAGATAGAAACCCCAGCTACTAAAGTGGAAGTCAGCAATGTGGCATGAAACATTGTATAGAGGTTCTCACTTGTCAATCAGATATGTGCCCCAGAAGACCTCTCGGCGTAGTCCGGCTTCTACGTGGCCCAATAAACCCTGGGAGACATGCGAAGTCATATCAACGTGAAGACCCAGGTCAAAGGCAAGTCTAAGAGCCATCCCTGCAAATTTCAGCATTGTTTATAAAGGGCTCGTATGGGCTGCTTGTACCGCTATACAACCACCCCCGCGAATCTCTTCTAGAACCTATATCGTGGCTGCTTAACACTGCTAGAGCCTGCACAGTAGCTACGCAGGGGTTATCAAGCTCGATTTCGAGAAGGCTCTTGGCCCTATCAGCGAAGAACTCGGCGAGTGACCTTGGGAAGGTAATCAGGGTCGGATGGTGACGTGTTTCGAATGCAGCGCCTAACGCACATCTGCAACGGTTAGCATGCAATGGCACAAGGTTAAAAGATAGTACGCACAGGGCGTTGTCTAATGATTCTGAGTAGTAGGGCGATTCTTCCCCATCTTCCCATCGAGACTTGGCCAAAAAGAACATGTGTTGATTGACGATATGTAAGACAGGGTCTTGCCAGGCGAAATAAAGCTGAATGAGGTGTTCCTTAAGAGCAGCAGGAATCGGTTTGTGAAGACTCAATCGCTCCAGCAATTCTGTTCCATCGTTTCGAATCGTTCGGCGCACGGTAAACACATCGGGAAAGGGTAATTGAGCAAGGTTGAAGTTCGAAGTCGGACCATAATATCGAATATGTCCCCCGGCACCTACTTGCAAGGTACCAATTCTCTCGGAAAGTTGGTCAATTAAGGCCTCAGTTTCGTCTGACTGTCCCGTGCTTTTATTCTCTGCGTATGGTGAACTGAATTCCGGGAATCCCGGTTGAACACAAGGCCGAATGCCAGCGTTGTCACCATCCGCGTACCGTGCGGTGAGGCCTGATGGATTTCCCTCACTTGTGTCCCAAACTTCTTGGTAGAACGGTTCTGGGGCTTGAATGTCTGTGGCTGGGTAGTTATCAATGTTGGTTTCGTTCTCGGCAGTACCGGAGATTGAGAAACTGTCGGCATGATCATCTTGCTGCGGCGCGCTGTGTTCGTCGCTTTTCGAACCGGATGGCGAGGGTGGCCGGACTTGCGGACATGGCCGTTTTGGAACTGAATGATCTTGAACTTTCTGGCTGGGTCTGAGATCCCTGCCAAGCGTGGCATGCGGAATCCGCTGGTAGTCTAGAACTTTTAAGAGAAGCTGTTGATCTTCCTTGTCCATAGGTGGTGCTTCGAGTCCATTTTCGGCAATGAAAGAATGTAGTTGCTCGATGCGACAGGAGAGCTTTTCAATGGCAAGGCGAAGTGTCAGCCTGGAACGCAGACTATTAGCTACTTATAGCCCGTAAAGGCACGATGTCTGAGTGGTTTGTACCTGCGCTTGTCGTCTGTTCCCTGTGGTTGACAAGTTTTTTGTTTTGCTTTACAATGAGAACAAGGTGTTGCACCGTCACACTGCCTGTCAATGTCAGATCAGACACAGAGAACCCCTCGTTGCGATCTTGAATCGCACCTTTATCTTGCTTTCCCTACATGGCACGCAGGCCGCCCTTGCTTGAATGCTTTTCGCAGTAGAAGACATAGAAAGTGTGGTCGCTTGTGTACTCAAGAGGCCTTGACAAAAATGCGTAGGATAATGGGAGTATGGTCAAATGGTTGACGGAGACAACTCTTTTTTCCTTTCGATTGTGGCGCCGATCTCCAGGGGAGGGGGGATGGGCTGTAATGGGGACTAGGTGATTGGCCAAAACGCCTTGGCAGAGGGCTAGTGTACATCTCCTTAGTGCCTACGGTACACAGTATCGCCAGAGCAGTCGAGAAGCTCGCAGGTTTCGCCAATTACTTTTCGTCTGGATTGTAGTCAAAGCACTTGAACTACGTGTCGGAACTCGGCAGTTGCTGACATGACAAGTAGTTTATCAAAGTACAGCAATCCAGGAACAGTTCTATAGCTATGCTAATATCATCATGCCAGTGCACAGACAGAGTGGAGTACCATTTATTGTTGTATTTCGGTTGGTACTGACCCCTCTGACAAGGGGATTTCCTGGTTACCTAAGAGCAACATTTGGGGGTCAAACCTCCAACCTTCTGAAGTAAAAATCATCATGGAGAGGCACCAAGCCCTTCCACGGAGTTATAAAATGTGATGAACATATGATGCAAACTCGGAACGAAAAGCTAGGATGATACGTCTATAGTATTTGAGACGAAAGATCTGGAATTGAGTGGTGGGGCTGCTGGGTCACGGAAATCCACCCCCGAGGGTCAACAACCTGATGACGTAGACCAAATTAGGTATATACCCGAATTATTCTACCCTACACGTTCGGAATTTACATATTCGATGGATCGTCTATGCACCGGACGTGTTAACATATGACTTCAGTCCGATTATAACAGGGAGAAACAATCAATCACTTTTCCTCTCACTTATCTGCATAGACATACGTGTCTTAACAGGCTTAGTCAGTAAATTTAACCATAGCCACCATCTGCTCATGGTCGCTATTGTCGTTCACCAGCATCAGCATTTCGATTACAGCGGAGATGTGTGGAGAAAAAAATAGCTATTTATACAACGCTTCAGTGGAAGTTAACACAATAACAAAGCGAGACCGTGACCTAGGAGACTTTCTGTTACTCGGAGATAGACCAAGATACAACTGTTCTATCTTGTAAAACTTGGCGAATCGTAGGCCGATCGAGGCCGACTATAGCCGAGAAGCTATCGGGGTCGTTATTGAGGAGAAGCGGAACTAAGAACAGGTATGCCTCGGATGACCATAGGAGCTTGATATATTACTGTTTCCTCAGACTATCTGGCTGAGTAACCCATGGCCCTCTCGGTCGGACCATTTCAGGTCTGAGATCCTCTACAGTACTTGCGCCGATATTACTCATGGTGTTGATGATTTCTTGGCGTAAGACTAAGCCCAAAATGTGTTAGCAATACTGATCTCCACCAAATTGCTTTGCAGTGACGTTATCGCGTAACTCACTTTGTAGTACCCTGCTAACTCCTTCGTCACCGTGCGTGCCATTTGCGTACAAAAACGGCCTCCCCATACCGACAGCCTTGGCACCCAGAGCCAGGGCCTTGACCACATCGGCGCCCGAGCGAAAGCCGCCATCGACCATGATTTCGATCTTCTCAAACAAGTCCGGTCGCGAAACGCGGAGCTCATAGAGTACATCGATCGGTGCAGGGGCACAGTCAGCTTGACGACCTCCGTGGTTTGACTGTCAGGATACCGTCAACAAAACAATAGTGATCTCACGCAAGCCTCTGTACTTACCAGTATCACTCCTTGTACTCCATGATCCACGCAAAGCTGAACATCTTCCACACATTGGACCCCTTTTAGGATAATTGGCAGCTTGGTGTTTTCCTTTGACATGCTTGTTAGCGTTTAAGCCCCAATTCGAGCTCTGGTGACATCCTCACCCGGATGAAGTCGACGTCTTTCCAACTCAGATTGAAGTCATGAGAACCGGCAATTGATTCCGATATGCCTCTTGGTTCGAAACTTGATGAACTCTTCTGTGCGTTGAAACCTTTGGGAGTTGGATTGGCCAGGTGCTTTTCTCGGACGTCGAGCGTGCGCTTGGACTGCCGCATGACATCGACAGTAAGGACAATGGCTTTTGCGCCAAGGCGATCCGCCATCTGAATTTTTAACTGAGACTGCTTGCGGTCCTTGTTTAGGTATACCTCAAACGTAAACGTGTTAGAAATATGGGCGTTGACATGGGGCAGTACGACAAACCTGATAAAATAATGGCTGGTCGTCTTTCCTGGCTTCAAAGATCTCCTCCAAACCGCAGCTAGCATCGGTAGAGACCTATTTCACAACCATTAGTACAAACTAATTGCCTTTCATATGATAAAAAACGCACCATCTGAATAATTCCTTCGGACCCAGCTGCCTTAGTAAGATTCACCTCACCAAGAGGGTGCCCAAGCTTGGCCATAGCAGCTGGTGAGATCATGACTGGCATGGAGACGGGGACTCCAAGAATACTTGTGTTTGTTTCGCCGCGAAGAGTACCCCTTAATATCCGAGGCCTGAAGAAATATCTCTTTAACGCGTCGCTGTTCTCATGAAACGCTTGAAAGCCGTGTTAGCAATGTTGGCGGCTGAACCATCCCAGAGACCAACTTACAGATTTCATGATCAGATGCGCTGCGGTAGTACGCCCACGCAACTCTACTTAGCACTTGCTCGGCCCAATGTTCAAAGTCCTCCACCAATAACATATCATTGACGTGGGGCATGGATTCTCGAGCGTCTAGGCGTTTGATATCATCCTCGGTCATCTCGTCCACTTCCTCTTCAGGTAGGGTCGCTGGGTCTACGGGGCCGAGGCAGTACTCAGACGGGAGCGTATCAAGAGCTGTAGGGGGATGGAGCGAGCTAAAGAGTCGGCTGGTAGGCTGTTAGATGATATCCATGCTCATCTGATGGATATGAATGATAGAAGCTCAACGAACCTTACATCCCTTCCAGCTTTAGCTATAATAGCTTTAGCTCCTCCTGGGTGTAACTGCAAGAAGTTGGTCATGTCGTATACCAAGCCCTATTTGGCGTGTCAACTGTCATATACTATGTGTGTTTAATAGCTACCGAAAGGTACTACTTACATCGATGACGACCCAGCAGTCATCTGCAGATGTGTGCTTCTGAACCTCGCAAAACGGGATGGCGTTGTTTTCGGTCGTATCTTCGATAGTGGGATTGGTAAACTTGGACATATAGGAAGTCTTAAAGACAGTTGAGACTGAACCCACTCCCTATTTTCATGTTGTTAGGCAAGCCCGTAACATGGGGATGGGGTCCCGCAGCGTTGTGCACATACCAGCAGCAATGCCGAAGTTATGAAGACGTGGTTGAATCCAGATCTCCAAGCATGATATTTATTTCGACAACGTTGTGTAAAGGGCTTTTGACAGGTTCGGGAATATGATAGTAATGCTTCATACCCTCCGAGTAATTGCCTGGGTGCGCCAGGACGTAGTCTCAGCCGTGTTATCGTAGAGCGTGAGATGTTGCGACCGAGGTAGGTCTTGTAGGAGGGCATTCTGACCGTGCACGATACTTGCCCGTGGTGTCTACAAGCGAAGAACCAAATTCCAAGGACAGGACAGCAAACTTGAGACGCAAGAAACAGCAGTAAAGGGCACCCTTATGGTCAGATTTCTGAACTCAGAGAGGAACATTGATACGCGGAAGACACCAAAAACTGCGCCATTAGCCTTCTTTCTAGCAAAATGAATAGCAGAAGTAAGTACTTTCCCACCTTCAGGCAAGTTTAGTGAGTTGGACATGGTCCCACGAGCCAACGAGTCCGTCGCTCAGGTGAAGTCAGTAAATGAGTCTTCGTGACGATCCTGAATCAGCCATTTTCACCGAATAAAATTTGCGATTGGCGAGCGAGGAATTCCGGCGGCCCCGCCCCCATTGACGCCTGGGGTTAATTGATGGGGGGATCTGGGGATCTGGGGCACACTGAGGTTTATTCCCCCGCAGTGTTCCATTGATACTGTACAACCTTCGCATTTACCCCCCCGAAGGCATCGCGTTAGCACCTCCGAAGGATGCTTGGGAACCCTGGCTTGCCAGGCGAAATTGGTGGCTGCTCCTCTTTCGCTGGATCCTCAGACGAGACGAAAGCTAACATTCTTTGCATTATGCGTGTTTCTATTGGAAGGGCTTCAACGATGAGGCGATCCATACAATGGCGTCAGTACACTTGTGCCGCCAACAGCTTGTGCATATTGCAACAACAATCAAAATACACCAGCCATGTCTCCTAAGGAGTGCGTTGAAAAGGTATAAGTAGGCGCCATACCTTTCGCAAAGACGGTCTTCTTTTAATCTGTATTCACATCACTTTGTCTTAGACTTATTCCTTATCTCAAAAGCATACTATCATCAGCAAACATGGCTGCCGTCGTCGCAACACCCCTGGCCAACATTGAAGCTGTCTCTGACAACATCGACGAGGTCAACGTGCTCAAAACCAACAAGAAGCAGACTGGTCTTTACGATGCTTCCGAGTTCGACCAAAC
This sequence comes from Fusarium stilboides, assembly GCA_014822085.1. Lineage (NCBI taxonomy): Eukaryota > Fungi > Ascomycota > Sordariomycetes > Hypocreales > Nectriaceae > Fusarium > Fusarium stilboides. The sequence continues at coordinate 41,080 of JAASAY010000488.1, forward strand.
CAAAGACAAGACAGGTTTCCGCCAGTTTCAGGACGCACAAGATCGCGTCAAGCAGTTCTACGCCCAGCAGCACGCCCTGCAAACAGTCGCTTTCAATCTCAAGGCGCGAAATGAGTTTTACAATAAGACTCGTGCTTACATGAGCGTTTGGGACGCTATGGAAAAGCTTAACACCTTCATTGACGAGTGCGACCCCGACACGTCTGAGTCACAGATGACGCATCTGCTTCAAACTGCTGAGGCCCTTCGCAAAGATGGCAAGCCTCGTTGGATGCAACTTGTCGGTCTCATCCATGATCTCGGCAAGCTTCTATTCTTCTATGGCGCTCAGGGTCAATGGGACGTTGTTGGTGACACGTTCGCTGTTGGCTGTGCCTTTGACGATCGCATCATTTTTGGAACGGAGTCTTTCAAGAACAACGAGGACTACAACAACCCCATATATAGTACCAAGCATGGAATCTATACGCCGGGTTGTGGACTTGATAACGTTATGCTGTCATGGGGACATGATGAGTACCTCTATCACATCGTCAAGGATCAGTCTACTATTCCTGATGAAGGTTTGGCCATGATTCGCTACCATTCCTTCTATCCGTGGCACCGAGAGGGTGCTTACCACGAGTTGATGAATGAGCACGACAAAAAGATGCTTGAGGCTGTCAAAGCATTTAACCCTTATGATTTGTACTCGAAGTCGGACGACTCTCCCGACCCTGAGGCCCTTAAGGTATGAAAGTTTCACCCTTCTGCAGACTACTTATACTGACCCGCTGCTTTCAACAGCCGTATTATCAGGAGCTTATTGATGAGTATTTCCCGAAGAAGGTTATCCGTTGGTAGCACAATCAGTTATGTAGGTAGTGTGTCGAGTTTAGTGAACCCCGAATGAGAAACACATTGTCGCTCCTTAAGTTTCAAGACGTTGACTTTGATTGCCTCGTACTCATCAATGATAAGCATAACAAAGCTATCTAAGATTAACTGTTCTTCTTCTTTGTCTTAGGCTTATTATTTACCTTTTATTTTTTATTTTAAGTAAAGAGTCGGTTTTTGGGAGATCTGAGTGTAGAACAGGCTTGTTCTAGGATTATATGATCACCATAACAAACTCTTTCTAATGGACAAGAATCAACACCTCTTTAGTACTGACTGTCGTAACCGGACATCTCATTTACAGCTCCTATCTGGCATCCACACAGACCCCTTACTGTCAGTGTCTCACGACTCAAATGCGACCCTACCCCATGTATTGTTCGCATTCGGTTATGGGCTGGGTTACACCTCCACTCTAATTATCTCAGCAAACCACACCGACTCGTATATAGTATCGAAATACTACATATACGACATTGCTCCTCGAATGGAAGTAGTCGAGGTCAGAAAACAGGCTAAAGAAACCATTCCAGGATTCTTTTAAAAATTAGGTAAGGTTGCTAAACTTCATTCTGATTTTGCCATCCTTCACCGCCTGTTCGTTGAAGTCAACGCCACTCTGTGGGTTAGACTCGTAGCATTTTGAACTGTTAACTCTCAGAGTTCCCTATCAATAAATATGTCATACAGCCAGTTCCCCAACCGCCGGCGGGTTATACAAGCATGTGTCAACTGTCGTATGCGCAAGACGCGTTGCGATGCTGCCCAGCCTAGGTGTGGACTCTGCACCTCGCAGAACGTCGATTGCGTGTATCGTGATGCAAGACAACCAAAAATTGACTATAATACTCAAGTTCTCCTAGAGAGAATGCAGCTTCTCGAAGACCGGATTCTTTCTTCTTCAGCTTCGTCGTCCCGAGAAAGTCCTTCAGATATCCAGGTTCCAGCTACAGACCAGCCAAGGCTGGCTGAGCAAGCTGAACGACAGTCAGACATCTCGCCCAACTCAACTGTCATAGCGCAAGAACCTGTGTTCGAAGTTCAAATACCTCTATCACATACCGCAAACGCAAATCATGTCTTCTCGTGGAGCCTCGTACAAGAACTCTTGTCAGAGACGAGCAAAGATGGGCAAGATCTTCAAACTCACACTGATGCAACCGATGTCTTTTTCCAGCATCGGCCAAGTAATTCTCATCCTTCTACAACGTCATACCCCCCTCTTTCATGGAGACTATTCGACAATACAGAAACGTTCCACACTTCGCTGGATGACATGGTGTTGCAGCTTCGCGAGTTAATTCACCTTTATTTTGCCGAGATCAACATTTTCTTTCCACTGTTACTGAAAAGCGACATCCTCGAGATCTTTGATACTGTAGCAGCGAAAGAGGCATATGGTCAAGACCAGATCAGTATCGTTGGAATACCTCAGTATGGACTGCTTCTCGTCGTTCTTTGTCTCGCGCTGCTGAGTTCTAGTGGTCAATCGAATATTCGCCTCGATGGGAACGGTGAAAGCCATCGACCTCCAACAAGGTCGGACGACTCTGCCCATACACAGGAACGGCTAAGGTACCATATATGGGATAAAGCAAGGCTCGTGTTAGGATACACGTCGACTGATATGTCACTCGCGGCTGCGCAAAGCAGCATGCTAGCAAGGTGAGTCGCTGTCTCAATCTTGGGAATACTGTCTGAACCTGTGTAGCATCTTCATGGGAGGGTGCGGTCTGGTGGCCGAAGCCTTTCATTGGGCACATACTGCGGCTGTCAAGTGTGAGAGCATGGCTCGGTCGTACGCAAAGCGCCAATCCATCCCGGACGCGTTTCGGCGATTGTATTGGATCTCCTTCATCTACGAGTGTGATTTCATATCCGAAATATCAGTCGTCTCGCCCTCTGGCATAGCAAGATATGAGAACAAAATTCCATATCCAGCTTTCACAACAGAGAACCATCCCGTTTCCCCTTCCGGGCCAGAGTCATCTGAATTATGTTCAATCCGAAGTCAGGAAGAACTAGTAGCCTTCCAGATAACAACCAACTCGGCCATCAGACGCTTCTTAAACACGGTCAATAGTGTAGTCTATGACGACAAGGAACAGTTTAGGACGAGAAGGTCCAACTACGCGTCTTGGCTTCTCAGGATCTCAGAAGATCTCTGGTCACATCATTCTGGCATTTATCGAAATCTACCCGAATTTCTTCTGACCACTTCCTCGCAAGACGTCCCTATGACAGGAACTGAATCAAGCTCCCCTGCAAGTCTTCAGTCGCCAACAGCGCGCATCCAAGGTTTGCCAACCGGCAACAACTCGTGGAACATTCTCAGGCTCAAGGGACGATATTATGCAGGGCAATACATCATCCATCGGCCTTTTATCGAATTTATTGTTCTTAACATCGAAAATTTTGAGACTCATCCTTGCAAAGAAGCCGTTCTGAAGAAATCTAAGTCTTGTTTGGATGGGTGCATGGGCTTCATCAAAGTATTCGATGTGGAAACGGCGAATAGTTTGACCTGTTTGTTTCCAACTGGCATGGTGTAAGTCAAAAGCGTGACTCGACTTCGATGATTGCTGACAAAAAATCCTTTCACAAGGACCTTTACCATGACTATCATATTGATGATATCAACAGTGTTTCCAGTTTTCAGTGAACTGCTGCCCAAGGATGTGGAAGAAGTTATTGTGATCGGAAAAAGGAACCTCTTGCGGTTCAGCCAAAGCGTGGCCCAATTCGAGTGGCATATCAAGGTGTTGGAAAACCTCGACACGGCTCGACAGAACAGAATAGCGAGACGCGGCACATAAATGGAAACATGGGACCAAGATAGTAATGATGACCTGGCGGGTTTCTAACTGAGTAGATGAATAATGACATACTTGGACCTCATTCTTGAAGATCAAGACAGCCAGACCAAAACAACGCGCCATAACTTGCGTGATCTTCCACGTGCCTGTAGGCACACAGCAACTCGTTCAACCACATCTCGCTGCTCTTATTGCTTAATTTCCTTAAGAACCTTCTAGCCCTAGGGGGCCTGCCTTTGTTGATTCTATCGGCTAGCTTTAATAGAAGCCATATCTATTTCTCGAGGAAGTACTTCTTTCTAGGCTGGCAAGGCATCTCTAGAAGGATATTATAGCTAAGTATTACTAACTTAATTCTTTAAAGATAGCCCTTTTTACCTAGCCTTAAATTATTAGCGGTCTAGTTAGTAAGAATATTATTAAGAAACTAATAGTTAATTATAGCTAATAGCTTTTAGTAGCTTTTTTTATTAATATAATTATAATTATAGGGCTAGGTAGTATTATTTTTATATTAGACTAAGATATTTATTTTTAGCCTAAGGCTAACTTTTTAACTTATAAGGTTTATTATATATAATTATAAGGGTCTTACTTAATTATATAAAATAAGGGGTTAAAATAATAAGAAATTTAAATAGCTAGTATTAAAAAAAGAGATTTTTAGCTCTAAAGAGGCTTTTTATAGCTAAGAGAAAAGCTTATTACTTATATAATAAGGTTAGTAACTACCTAGAAATATGGCATTATTTTGCTTTAAGGTTAAAAAAGAGAAAACTGTATTAAAGTTATTAGGTATAATACTTTATTATATAAAT